>JAJEJO010000339.1:527400-550965 GCA_020662805.1 Glaucomys volans | reverse complement strand
AAAAAAAAAAAAAAAAAAAAAAAAGAATAAGTGAAAAATTCAGTCAGGAAACATGTCATACAGTGGGTGGGGAGGTGTGTAGCTGAAGAGAAGTTAACAAACGGACTATGTACAGAGGTGTGTACAAGATCAATGCAACAAGAGGAGCTGATGCAACAAGAACTAGAAAGAATGACAAGCAAGAATGACTCCCAGGCATGACAGAATAAGGGAGAGAATGAATACTGGAGCTATGGAAGAAAGGCTGTTCAGAATGAGCTATAGATATACAAGATGGCAGCCAGAACCCTGGTGGGGAAAGGGAAGGTGGATAGAATGGAGAGGGGAAATTCCATGACCTCTTTTTCTGCATGTACTCTGGTCTGCTGGCACCAAAGTCACCAAGAAAACATAACTGAAAACCAGAAGGCAAGAAAGTAAAGCAGAGAATGATCAAGTGTGGATGTAGTAAGGCCAATGGAGAATAATAAGTACAAAAATCACAGAAAGAAATTTTAATATATTTTCAGAAACTGATGGTTAAGTGAACAAGCATTAGTCAAATACAGAATATTTGCACCGTACAATTAAGAAATTTGATTTAAGAGACATGGGGTAAATGTGTGGAGAAAGTAGGGAGACAGAGACAGAGAAAGTGCCCCCAACAGAAAAAGTGTATGCATTCTTTCTGAGCATATTTGTAATGGAATATTTTTTAAAGTTTGTCATGCACTATATGACAAGAGGATCAAATGGTGAGGAACTGATTTACATAAAACACAATGTCATTTAATTAGAAATCAGCCTTAAAAGATAAATTTTTATCTGTACTAATACAAACTAATCTCCAAGATACGTTTTTGAAGTGAAAAGAATAATGTATGGTGGAATGTTATCTATATTGTACTAATATTTGCATAAAATCATTTATTTTTTTGTTCTATATGCATAGAAAATACCTGGATACCCAGGAAACAATTAATAGTGATTGCCTCTGGGGTGGAAGGATAATTTACCTTTTTTTCTTTCTGTATTCTGAATCATTTATACTATGGAAACAGGAAAACAATAAACAACAAACACAAAACCCTGGACTTAAAAATGCTGAATAGAATTGAGATAAACTATCCTCTATTTTTTGTTTTTAGTGCATTTTTTAACACAGATTCCCTAGCTATTTGGTAGCATGTAGGATTTTAACCAAGATGAAATAGCTGACACGGCTCACCTGGTGCTGTGCCAAATTTCCACTTACCCACCTCATTGATTTTTTTTCCTACATAGAACACATTATGATTCCACTGTGTCTCTTCCCATTGACCCCTCCACTGAAAGGATTTCTTAAAAAAATAAAAGCTGAGCTCTCAAACATAAATAACATTCTTGAGACCTCTGAATATAAATGCTGTACTGTTCTTTGAGAATTCCTGCTAGGGATGACAGTCCTTTATAGAGTGGTTAAACAGAAACAATGCAGAGGGTAAATAAAATGATCAGAACAAGAAACTAAACATTAACACAACCCACTGAAATGGATATCAAGAATAGAGCACCTAAATTATCTCTTTTTTTTCCCTTTTTCTGAGTTGGGGGTGGGGTGTGGGTCTGGCTCTGTTGCCCAGGCTGGCCTTGAACTCATGATCCTCCTCACTCATCTTCCCCAGTAGCTAGGAATATAGGTGTGCACCACTGTGCCCAGCTAAATTACTTTGTACATTTTTAAGATGAATTTTTCCTAGTCAGAAACAGTTAACGGTCATCTGAACACACTGCCATACCTGTCATTAACTTGGAGACTGAAATGTCAATAGCCAAATAATATCTCATCTGACATTTCAAGTGCTAATAGGAACATTTGAACAGAAACCCCTGAAGCACATAACAGTCTTTAACAGGCTTCCCTATACATGGCAGAATCTACTTTGAAGAGCATTGTTTTTATAATTCAAACACTGATTCAGATACAGGAGTATTAGCCTGTAGGAGATAAGGAGAATTAGCCTGACTACATAGATGAAGCTGCCACTCAATTGCTTGATTTATTCATTTACAAATCTATGAAATGACAATGAATGTTCCTGATCCATCCACTTCTGAAGGCTATAGTGAAGGGAGATATCCTAGCAGTTTGTATAAGCTAAATAATGAGAGTCTCCCTTCCTCCCTCCTTCCCTTCCTTCCTCCCTTCCTCCTTCCGTCCTCTTTATTGTGCTGGGGATCAAATCCAGGGCCTTATGTACTCTTTACTACTGAGCTACCCCCTTAGTCTTAGGAGTCTTTCTTGATAACTTCTTATCTTCTAAAACAAACTAGGAGCAATTCTTGTCAATTCTACCTCCTATATTGTCTCTGGAACTTGTCTATTATGCTCCAAGCCTGATGCCACTGAAGCCAAGCTCTTGTCCAGGAGCTGCAGAGTGGTGCCCTGGGTCTGTTGGAGTACAGGCAACTAGCAGAGACCACCATGCCAGTGCAGGACTAAGGCACAGTGAGCCAGGGCAGAGGCAAGCCAAGGCATGCCCACCTGTCACCCCATAGTAGTTTGGCCCAGGTCCAGGGCACATGCCTGCTCCACACATGGTGCAGCTCTGAAACCCTGAGAATCCATGCTCACAAGGAAAACCTGGCAAGTTCCAATGATCTCGACTTCCTGCTTCCTCACGAAGGAGAAAATGAAAGTAGGGCAGACCTGAATGAAAGTTATGATTCAAGGGTTAGCCAATAACACTAGTATTTCTCTAAACTCTGATTAGCATAAATTTGTATCAATATCATTGGTACTTTTCTAAATCCTGATAAACACAAATTTGGACCAATAGTGTTGACTTGAATGCTATATAAACCCCTGGACCAGCACACTCAGGCAGTAATCTGCTATCAAGTCCCCTCTCAGCCTGTGTGAGAGAGTTTTGTTTCTATTTTTCACACTCCTTTCACTCTTGCCTTTCATTTTCCTGTTAATTTTATTCTTCAAGTTTGCAAGACAAGAACCTGGAAAGAAGTTGGTGGTGAGCTGCTGGGGTCTGTTGTAACACTGCAAATAGCCCCCCATTTAGATCTGCAATACTGAGAGCAGTAACAGGCCATTCGATAGTAGTGGAGAAGAATCCAGCTTTGCTGGCTGTGACCCTCAGAGCTGATGCTGGCAGGCATCCCCGGCTGTGACTAACTGCTAACACTAAAAGGAACTTTCTCAGTGGCAGAGGCCTGCAGCTTGCACAGGCCCCACCCACCAACAGAAGGCAGAGAATTGATTTTCATATCAAACTCTGGTTGCACCACAACTCTCACACAGACTAGCTGAGCCCCACTCTCTCCAAGCTGGACAACTGCAATAGCCTCCTTCAGGGCTTCTGTGTCCCCTCTTGCTGCTTCTAGTCTATACTTCATAGAGCAGTGGAAGTACTCCTTTAAAAATGCAAATCTTAAAAAACAAAACAAAATACCCCACAACAAGTAACTCCTGGCTTTCAGTTTCTTGACCTTGACATGCTTTCTGCTACTTCTGGGACTTCCCACAAGCCATTTCCTCTGTTCATAATGCTCTTCTTTCCCCCACTTTTCATGTTTAGCTAATTCCTTCTCACCCTTCCCATTTCAGACTAGTCATTTCCTCACAGCTGCTTTCCATAATCTCTCCACCTCCTTGATGTGGTCAGGTTCTGCCATTTTATAAGAATCTTATAGTTTCTTTATAGCCCTCATCATAATGCCAATTAGGGAATTCTCCTAGAAAAGAAGCTCTGTGTCGGACGGAGTTCATCATTGGTAGCATAGCTCCTCACCGATGCTTTGCACATAGCTGGAGTCCTGTAAATGATTATTGAATTATGGCTGAGTGGATGCATATTAAGGCCAACTTTGCCATACCCACCAGCCCCATCTGGAACTGTTGGTGAGCCCCACCTCTGGCCCCACCCGCTGCTGATTTACTCACAACTGAGATCTCAGCACGCTACCAACAAAGCTGAAGCAGTGTGATTATAAATCCTTTTATGAAAGCATTCTTGTTTCCCCCTACTCTTTGTTTGGTTATAAAAATAAATATGCTCACAAAGAAAACCTAGCAAGTTTCAAAAACATTAAAAAAAAAAAAAAAAAAAAAAAGGAGGGGAAAATCCCGCATCAGCTTAACATTCAGGAAAGTGTGCCTTTTAAACCTCTGGCTAATCTGCGTCATTTCAGCCGACTTGCTACCTGTGTTTCAATTTGAAATTCTTTCATCTTTAACAACCGTAGCTTACTATATCCTGCCCAACTTGAGAAATTCTATGGGAGATAAGTTATAAAACCCAAAATACAGGATGCTAACAGAGGAAAAATTACATGAGAGATGCAGTTAGTTTGATATAGTTGTTCATTGTTATACTGCAATTCTTGCCCATAAGTGAATCTACCTGTCATGATGGAGTGGGGGAGGACTAAACATGCCTCATTTCATCTATGTTCTTTCCATTAAATTAAAAGACTTAAGAAGTCATAAGACTTCTTTCTTCTTTAAATTCTTTTGTGGTGCTGGGGATTGAACCCAGGGCCTTGTGCTAGCAACACGAGGACTCCACCGACTGAACTACATCCCCAGCCCTCTTCAACTTTTAAAAAGTAAAGAACACACTTTTTGAAAGAATCTCATCAATTCTTCCACAGTAGGTCACATTTCCTAAGGAACATCTCTATTTCCCAGTTCTCCTGCCTCTACAGATTTTACTGCCATTGAATGGGGCTGTTTTCATTTTTTTAAAAAATCATGATTTCTCTATCACAAATTCAACTTCAAAATAGTAAATGAAATAAAATAATACCAATGCTTATAGGAGCATGAGAGATTAATATAAAAACTTAGGATACAAAATCTGTGTCTCTGCAAAGATTTAGAAGACTAGACAATAATGGGGCCAAATTTAAGAGTCAAATCTTTTAACAGTAGCATAAGGAAATCCTAATGCAAAGGAAGGCAACAAATTTTAAAAATCAACCTGCAAGCAATTTTAGAAAATGCAGCCAGCAACACTAGCCTCTCTTGTTTAAAGAACTCAATGAGAAGTTTGTCAGAGCAGTGAAAATCTCACCTCAGCCAGACGCAGTGAGCATGGAAACAGCTCTTGAAAAATCTGTGCAGAGTGGCTGAAAGCAAGGGAAGACCTGAATAAACCCTCTAGCTTCCTTTGCTTTTAGTTATTTGCTTTCAGTTGACTTTAAAAACCACTAATTTTAGAGGTCATGCAGCTGAGCAATATATTATTAGCTTGGGGTCATGATAATAACAGTTGCCTAGGTTACTTTTCAGTAACTAAGGCCAATTTTGACTATTTGGGACTGTACAGGAGTCCGATGCGTAATTTCATTGACGTCAAAAGACCTAAAAACTCTGCCCTCAAGTCATATTAAAGCCACCATTTTCTGAACACTCTATGAAGAGCTATGAAGATTTTTTACATATGCACAGAGCACCGATTACATCACTTTTTCTCACCCCACTCACCTTTCCCCACACCTTAGACTAACCACCCTGCTTCTTTATCCCATAAGTATCCTTAAGCTCTGTCCTGGGGAGGCAGATTTGAGTCTTACTGTCCTGGCTCCCTGCTGGGCCACCTTGTAAAGAAACTCTCTTTTCAAAACTTGTTTCAGTGGTTTGGTAATAGGGTAGTTGTTTTTATTTCTAGGATTCTGGTTGTCAGCCTAGAAGAAGAGTTTTCATACCCATTCTCTAGAAATTTTAAAATAATCTTGTGACAGTTTTTATTCGGCAAGAAAATAACTTGCTTTCAAGTAAAAACTAGCACTTTAAAGAAGCTGAAGTTAAAAGACCCTCTCTCTCAGTACTGCAAATTCCAGAAAATAATCATACAGACATGATACTATTAAACAATGCATCTAAGTGAAACATGACCTCCAGAAGAATATCTGAAGATAAAATGATTGTATCTTGTAACATCTCACTATGCACAGAGATATAAGTAGCATAAAAACAAAACGGGAAAAAAATCAGAGGGTGTTTTATTCTTCCAGCAACTTGATAGCATTTGGAAACTAGTAGGAAAATTGCTCCTGACCTGCCCTGAGCGTATGTGAACAAAATGTAGTCTTTGGAAACCAGACCGCATCTGAAGCTCTGTGGCTCTGATTCACAGGAACTGGAAGAGCAAACACCAGGGCCTGGACTACGGGAAAACAGTGAGGAGCTGGGGCTCAAAACTTTAAGAGGCATTCACTCCCAAAGCTCACCCTGCCCGTGCCTCTTTATATCTTGAGCCACCAGCTAGTCCTTCATTCTCCTGGGCCTGGTCTGGGGCCCTGGCAAATGCTATGAAATAACAATAAACATTCCTATGATAATTACTCAAAGTAATGCCATATACTTAATTTTATATGTCTTACAACAACCATAGGAAGTAGATATACATAAATATAATTACCTTATTTTACAGGTGAGGAAATGGAGACTGAAGGTTAAGTGATTGGCCCAGTTTTTCCACTAGTCAGGAGGGTACCAATACTGGAATGGGAGCCTTCTGACTTAGATGCTGCTATCTTCCACTCTGCTCTCTGTTCACATGCCATTCATTGACAGCTTCCGTCTGAATTCCAAAGAGATGCTTTCTAGCAGATGTTAAGGAAATTTTCAAAATACAGTCTCATGAACACAAACTGAAAGTGCTTTGGAAGTTACAATAAGCTTATTTTCCATATAACTATTCATCCAATCTCCACTTGGAACCAATACCAAGATTTATGTATTTCTTCCCTTTCTACCCCCAAATCCTTAAGCTGTACATTATAAGAACATATGCTAACATAGTTGGTATGACTTTTGAGCAAGACTTCATTATATCCTTCTAAGAATCTACCCCATATTATCCAAAATCATGATATTCTCTTCAGTGCAGGATCTAAGTAGAAATCAACCATATTTGACAAAATAATATTTTTCTTTGACTGGGAGATAACATGATTCAGTGTTGTCTAACCCAGTGTTATCACAAAAGGCAAAGTCTATCTAGAATTCTGGTTATATATGAATGATTTAATCAAATTATCTTTTCATTACATATTTTTAATTAAAATGTATATCAAAAATACATTAAAATGTAGATAAAACCATTCATAATGCACCAGACAAAATGCTCAAACATTTTTTATGTTCCTGGGAGTGGAGTCATTCTATGAAAAGTTCTTCGATTTAGAAAAGTGTGTGTTGTGGGGGAGGGTGAATAAACAGACCCAGCCAGGAAAAGTGGCCTGTTGAAGGTCACTCAATGGCAGGGCCTGATCCCCAATTCAGAGTTCTTTCCCTGAACTCTGCTTCCTTCTGATAACCTATCAGGTGATTTTGCCTTCATGATAAAAGCAAACCAGAAACATTGCACAACTCAATCTTCTACTTTCTTACTTAACACACAAAAGGACCTTCATTTAAAGTTCAAGTTATTAAAGTTCAAACCTTCCTTTCCCACCAGATTAAAGGGATGCAGAACTTTTAACCAAATCTCTGCACAATAGTTGAATTTCCTATGCTACTTTGTGCAATTAAAAAAAAAAAAAGGTTTGCTGTGGAAAAATAAAGATCACAAAGAGGAATTATAAGTTGTGTCATATTAAGGTTGCTTTTTCTTCCTATTTCTGATGCCTACTCCTGTATTATTTTCATATAATACTAAAACTCATCAAATATGATCCAGGCTTACTTTTCCACCTTCTTTCTTGATTTTATTTGTGCATAAGTGGGGTTGGAAGAAAGAAAGAGCCCTTCTCCCAGGCAGAGGGCACAAGCAACTCAGTGTCTGTGGTAAAGAAGGTGGAGCAGTTTTGGAAGCTGAAGGGAACTAGAAAAAAGAGCAAGTGTGTCCACAGACACTCATACACATGAATGTCTCCAAGGAACATTGTACATTACCTCATTCAATCTCCATAAGGTCCTTAGGAGGTAGGAAAAAATCATTATTCCTATTTTTTAACACAAGGAAACATATTTGCTAAGTCACTGATCCAGATCATGCTGCTAAGACACAACAGAACCAGGATCTGAGCTGAGGCTGACTCCAAAAACCCACACGGAAGAAAATTTTTTCCCTTCTATTTCCAGAGGTTGGTTTACTGTCCCTGACCATTAAAATAGAAGTGGGTATAATGAATGGCCAGGCCTGTTTCAGGGACAAGTAAGCCCCTAATGACTAAAGAACCCCAGAAGTACTTTTCCCAATAAAGTCACCAGGAGACTTTCCATACAACATTTAAAATAGTACCATTAACCATTTAAAATAGTACAGTTCAGCAGCATTTAGGATGTTGACTATGTTGTGCAACATCCATTACCTCTAGTCCAAGACTAGTCTCATCCACCCAAAAGGCAGCCTGTAAAGGCAACCACAGTAATGCAGTTTTGTAGAAATGCTATTAGGAAGTCTGGAAAAGTAGGAAAAAAAGACACAAAATATTCCAGTGGAATGGAAAGAAGTGAGAAATAGCAAACTGAACTTAAGAGAAACCAAATAGTTCTTAAATCGTATTTAACGATTACCTTGCTGAAAGATTAATAATGCATATAATGTACCTGTGCTGGAATGTTGAATACTGTGGGGGGATGTGGATGTAGCATTACTGAATTCCATCTGCTTTCAGTCTTCACAAGAGCTTGTAATTTAATGAATTCAGTTGTGTCATACAATGTACAAGGTAAGGAAAAGAAAAGTGTCTAGAGGGAGAAGAAAGAAGATACCAAAGAATAGGACGGGAAGTGTATTTGTTCTCTTTAGATCAAGGAAAGTCTTGTGCTTGAACCAATGGTGACTTCAAGACTGAAGAGCAGAGAAGTGCCCAGTAAGCTGCTGAAAGCATCGATGAAACATGAGCACGTGAAGTGAGTCTTCCCTTCCTTCGGGAGGGAATGAAGAACTTGAGACAATTAAAGGTCTTGTGTGACTGTCAGTCTTCATGGTGTTAGGTATGTAGACCCCTCTCACGAGAGACAGTAGGCCAAGTCCAAGAAACAGGGACCATTTGAAAAGAGGCATAATATGAAGATACCTTTAATGACATCATTTCATAGCAGGAATGTGAGCATTTAAAACATCTAGACAGCCCAGCTTGGTGGCACACTCCTATAATCCCAGCGGCTCCGGAGGCTGAAGTAGGAGGATTTCAAGTATCAGGCCAGCCTTAGCAACTAAGCAAGGCCCTAAGCAACTTAGCAAGACCCTGTCTCAAAAAAAAAAAAAGGAATAAAAGGGGATGTGACTCACAGGTTAAGCACCCCTGGGCTTCAATCCCTCATACTAAACGAACAAACAAACAAAAACATCTAGTGAATGAATAAGATGAGCTGGAGATCAACAAAGTAAAAAATGGGACATAAAGAGGACAATGACAAGGCTGGGTGTGGTGGCGCACGCCTGTATCAAAGCAACTTGGGAGGCTGAGTCAGGAGGATCGCAAGTTCAAAGCCAACCTCAGCAACTTAGCGAGGCCCTAAGCAACTCAGTGAGACCCTGTCTCTAAATAAAATACAAAATAGGGCTGAGGATGTGGCTCAGTGGCCGAGTGTCCCTGAGTTCAATCCCCGGTTCCAAAAAAAAAAAGGACAATGACAGATTGAAGATATAAAGTATATAATAATGATGTATTCAAAAAGGACAGAAAATGCAAAAATTGGAGACCAACCTTCAATTCCATTGTCCAAAATGATTCAGCAAATCATGCCCCAAAAAGGTGATTTGTAGAAGAGGGGTATATTTCCAGAAGATGAAATAAAGAAAGTTATCAGTGATATATAAAGTTTGAGGACCTAAAAATTAATACAGGTAATTATCAAAGAACTCTTAAAGGAAATGTCTATGTATAAAGGAATTAGTAATAAACCTGAGTATTAAAACAATTTTAAGAGGTGTAGGAAAAAAATAATAAATACAACTAATTAATATGAAGGATAATATAAAACAGAAGTGTTTTTCTTTGTTTTGTTTTGCTTTTTTTTTTTTTTTTTAATACCGGGGCACTTAACCACTGAGCCACATCCTCAACCATTTTTTATATTCTACTTAGAGACTGAGTCTTGCTAAGTAGCTTAGGGCCTCACTAAATTGTTGAGGCTGGCTATGAACTCTTGATACTCCTGCCTCAGCCTCCCTAGCTACTGGGATTACAGGCATGTGCCACTGTGCCTGGCCAAAACAAAAGTATTTTATAAAATGTTTTACTTAACAAATTATGGTTCCACAATAAAAAATATTCAGGATATGGGCAGCAGCCATTACAAGGGCTATGACTAAATGTTTTTGGAGCTGCTTAGTCAAGATTAGGAGAAAGAGAGAAGTGAATTATGTGTCCAAGAAAAAGCTTATGGGTCTTATTCAGAGGAAAGGAGAAAGATGAGAAGTAAATCATCACCCTGAAAATAAACATTCAGAAAGTAGAAACTTACAGATATGTAAGAAGTCAGGAGAACTGGATGTATGTGAGAAAAATACATTAGAAGAAGGAAGCTTGTGACGGGTTGACATATTTGACTCTGTGAAGTGTTATAGGTCAGGCTATATATATGGGCAATGACTAATCAGACTCCATTTTATCCTGAGACTCCATGTCATGTAGGAAATGCTTCTCTGTGGGAACACCCGCCTCTGTACCCATCAACAGTTGCTTAGCATAGCATGTTTGGCAACACAAAATGGCAATTCTTATAGGAGGTAAAATTGTTCTCTTTTTGATTCCTATTTTTCTTAGACAATGTAACATTTCAACAGTGATGGTCTAGATTGTTAGTACCCGTTCTTTAACTTGTACCCAACTGAGGTCGTTCTGACCCACTTCCCCTTCTGCTTATGGTCTTAGATCTCATGATGTTTGTCTGTAGTTTTGAATCATAGCAACAGACACTTATGATTGATGTTCTACTGACTGATGGTATAAAAACCCCTGCAACCATATGCTCTGGGCTATTGTGAGACAGTCAGCTGTCTAATAAAGACTCTCAAATTTGGACTTCTCAGTGGTGATCAGTCTGTTCTTAAGTTGTGCCCCACAACAAGTGAGTGAAATAAATAAAGGGTCACCAAGGCGTCCCAGAGAAATCCAGCATAGTTATAAACAGAGTAATTCTTGGTTTATTTTCATGGTGGCTAAACAATTATAAATATGTATAAAATAATATACTACAATTATAAATAGGTATTAAAAAATCATGTTTAGAAATAAAGCATAAGAATCAGATGAGTTAATGGGGGTAAAATTAACTTAAAAATTATAAATTATAAAAATTATAAAAATTAATTTATTTATTTTAATGCCTTTCATTTCTACCTTGGCAATTATAAGCCAAGGTAGAAATGAAAGGCATTATTTCACTGGAGCCTAGCAGCTGTGGGCTTTCAAACGTGGCACAAGGAGGGCAGAAGCACTTGGCTGGTCTCTGCTGTTACCACAGAAGCCAGTCATTGTAGAGTGCATGTGTTAAAGACAGTGTACCTCCATTACTCCAACGTCTATTCCTTGTTGCCTGAAACTATGTCATGCAGAATCTTTCCCTGATATTTTAAAAAACTGAGCAATAATTCCCATACCATAATTTTCCACCTTTAAAGTGTACAACTCAGTGGCTTATAGTATATTCACAAACTGATGCAACAATTACCACTCTCTAATAAAGACAATTTTCATAACCCTATAAGAAAACTCCATACTTATTAGTAGTTATTCTCATTCCCCTTTCTGATCAAGCTCCTGAAAACCAAGAATTCACTTTCTTTATCTATGGACTTATGTATTCTGGAAATTTCATATAAATGGAATAATACAATACAAGGCCTTTTATGCCTTGCTTCTTTCTTCATAATGTTTTCAAGGTTCATTCATTTTGTAGCATGTATCAGCACTTCGTTCCTTTTAAAAAAATTTTTTTAAATTGTTGATTGACCTTCATTTTATTTATTTGTATACGGTGCTGAGAATCAAACCCAGTCCCTCATGCATGCTAGGCGAGTGCTCTACCACTGAGCTACGACCCCAACCCCTTCATTCCTTTTTTATGGCTAAATAATACACTACTGCATCAATTTTTACCACATTTTATTTTACCATATTCATTAGTTGATGGACATTTCCAATTATTATTTTCATTTCCTTCAATTTTTTTTCAAGTTTGCAGATATTTGGAAATTAGTTTTATAGCTAAATAGGTATATGCAGATATAATTCAAGTATGTGATATGAAGTTCTCAAGATTATTAGTATTAGTAGTAGTAATAGTAGTGCTGGAGATGGAACTCACAGGCACTTTACCAATGAGCTACATCTCCAGTCCTTTTTATTTTTTATTTTAAGACAGGGTCTTGCTAAGTTGCTTAGGTCCTTACTAAGTTGATGGCTGGCTTTGAACTTGCAATCCTCCTACCTCAGCCTCCTGAGTCACAGGGATTACAGGCATGTGCCATCATGCCTGGCTCAAGATTAAAAGACAAAGAATTTGTATAAAAATTGACAAACATCACAAATGTATAGGAATGAATAAAATGGTTTTATATATGTGTGTGTGTGTGTCTAAAACTTTATTTTACATGTGTATATTATTAATTTATGCATGTATAAATTATTTGTATGTATATTATACATATATATGTGTGTATATGTACATGTATATAAAAAATTAACTCTATCTTACAACCAGTCATCACTGTTCAAACTGTCCTCTTTGGGTATACATATTCCATAGAATGTCTCCTCTTTGCCAAAAAAAGAATAAAAACAGCTATGACTTTTCTCAGTGCTCCATGTGAGGCAATGTCTCAAGTGCATTCTTCACTTTTCTGGATTAAAACGTGTCTGTTCCATTTACGGAGTTCGTGTTGATCTCTCTCAGAGGGTTGCATCACATTTCACAAACATTTGCACATCATAGTACACAAACACAAGAACCTAAACCACAGTCGAAAGCTGACTACCATACAATGTTTGAAAGAAGGGAACTGGATATTAATTACATGCTAAACTTGCAGTTTAAGTTATCTTATCTGTCTTATTTTTCTTTCCTAGTTGTTTTAATGAAACCAGATATACACAGAGAAATAAAAGATGATAGATAGATAGATAGATAGATAGATAGATGATAGATAGATAGATGATAGATAGATAATAGACAGACAGATGATAGAGGAATTTCTGATTTTTAAAAAAGTGCCCTGTGAACAATTCCAATTTGGTTGGAGGAATTTGGGTGAGTTCAAATTTCCACCATAATTATGGTATCATTTATTCATTGAGCAAATATTTGTGAGAAACTATGTGCCAGTACCTTGAGGGGTTGACAAATCTGGAATGATATTGCTTCTGATTATCTAGTAAGTAAGATATGACATGAACATAAATATCTAAAATATAGAGTAGAAAGTAATAACTGCCGCCAGAGAGATGAGGACAAGTTGCCACAGGAATTCAGGGGAAAGATAAGTTGTCTATGGTTGAGAGGAACCAAGAAAAGCTGGGGGTGGGGGAAATGATGGATGATCCCAGGATCCTGAACTAGACTTTTAAGGATAGGTAGAATCTGAACAGGTAGAAGCAGGGAGCAAGATCCAGGGGACAAGGGACAGAGATTATTTCTGGTCATGTGAAGGAAGAGCAGGAATCTTGTTAGGAGTAATGGGCCACAAAGATGAGAAGCTGGGCTGATACAGGGCCTTGCATGCCACAAATAAGAATTTGTGTGTCATATTATCAGCAGAGAGCTACCAACGTTTTTGAGCAGGAAAGTAATGTGAAAAGAGCTGTACTTGAGGAAGAGTAAGATGATAAATCCAAGTATGAAATCATGGGTAAAAGGAGTTGAGGAAAGAGACCAGAGGTGTGAAAATAGTTCAGTCTATTCCAGTGCCCAGGAGAGACAGGCCAGAACAAGAGGCATGTATGAAAGAAATATCATGAAAACAGAACTGAATAAATGTTTCATAGTCCTGTTATTAATTCATATTCCAGGAAGCAAAATTCTACTCAATTAATATAGAAACAATCTCTTGATTGGTGAAAACAGCAGTCATTGGCACCCAAAGTTACACCGAAAATGACACCAGCTCTTTATAAAAAAAGAATTTTTCAATATAATTTTTTTATGAATTTTTCTCTTTCAAATATTTAACCCACCTTCAGAATTTCTAGAGATAGTCCTCACAATCCAGAGATTAAGAATGCAGAACTCTGGCCCCATTTACCTCACCTCCAATTTACCAATAATGCAGCTCAACCCCATGCAGAACTGACCTGGCTAGGGAAACATGGCTGGGTGGTACTCAACCTCTTGATCTCAGCTGCCATCCCCAAACTCATGTTCCACTGTGGATATTATGGGTTAGCTAGACCCATAATTGAAATAAATTGATTTCCCATTTGCTGGGGCTTAAAAAGTTGGTTTCAGATAAATAGTCATCACGGAAAAAAAAATATGGTTCCATCAGCAAACTGGAAATCTGCAAGGCATTACTGTCTGGAGGGAAGAGTGAGATACCACACTCCTTACTTATCAGGTATCATAAAACCGAGTTAAATGCAGTGTAGCAATCTCTTGACTGGAAAATTCTGGTTACTTAGGGGAATTCCTTAGGTCTTACAGAAATCTGTGGTCTCCAAAATCCCAGTGTTGTTGTTGTTGTTTTTTTAATCGAGAACAACAAACACGTTTTTAATAGCATTTTTTAAGATTTCAGGAAATAATAAAATCTAAAGCTTATAGGCATTGCAGAATGAAGGAAAAAGGCATCAATCTCTCAAAATTCTGGCAGGAAAGGAGTGGTTGTTTCCAAAGTTTTTTTTCCTTTGCAATAAGCTGTTCACTGGTGCCAAAGAACAGCTCATCAGCAGTGTTGTTTCATTTTATAGGGATGTTTGGGGAGAGGAAAAAAAATCAGGAATGTGCACTGTGATTTTTTTTTAAACTTCATGTCCCAAAGCCAATAATGATCTTGCTACTTCTTATTTAAAAAAAAAAAAGAAAAAAAAAAGAAACCAAATGTTTGCGATTTAATCTTTGCGTCTACCTGTTGACTGCAGGCATATTATGTTAACTTTATCACAAGAAGCAACATGTAGTTTCTTCACATGTTGCCAAGTGGCAGTGAGGGGGGAGCCGTAGCCATAGATTTTAAGAACTCAAAATTCTCTTTGTTTTTCTTATTTTTTTTAAAGAACATTCTTCTATGTGTAACTCGTGTTACACTAAGTCACCACAGCTCTAAAATAGCATTTCTGTCTCTGACCTGAGGGCTCTCATTCCCTGTACTGCAGCCCAGGAATGCCCAGGGATATCTCATGTGTACCCTGAGAACAGGTCTCTTGGCTGCTGTGTGTTTTCACAATTCTTCTTACCTGATAAAAGCACCTGCTGCCAATCCTCCAGGCCATGTCATCATGCCTAAAAGGCATTGCCACCACTTGTGGAGCTGATATGTGCAAGGTCTCCAAATCTCAAAGTCCACATTCAAGGGCATCAGAGATGTTGATGGTCCCAGAGCCAAGGCTGCTCCCTTGGCACCAATATTTGAAGATTGGGGGGAAAAATCTCCTTTAGTTTCTACTAGGTTTTAGAGTACACCTATGCTGGGGTTGCAAAACTCAGGTCAGGTGTTCAATAGCTATTTGTTGAAAGAAGGAATTATTCTTCTATCTGGGCTGGAAACAATCCTAGTAACAGGTATCATGATGTCTCAGACATACATGTTCAACCCCATCTGCAGAGCTTCAGGCAACCTCTGTCCTTGGTCCTTTCTTCCATGGGGATTAGTTCTTTCCTGGAAACTACTTGAGTTTTCTTATAAATAGAATTCTAGAAGACTCACCCCCACCAGATAAACCAGGTATGTCCAGATATGTCTGAATCCTTGGGAGGATAAAACTTAGGCTCAACTTCACCACCTACTCTCTTCAATTTAGCAAAGGGAAATAGAGAATTGCCATAAGTATGCAAAAATTAAAGTTTTGTTTTGTTCATTTGTATTTCATTAAGTGACAACCTGGCAGCCAATAGGTCAAATCTGGCCAGACGATTTTTTTTAAAACCTGTATGAGTAAAAAAAATTTTTTAAATTAATAGACATCTAGATCAGTGATTCCCAGACTTCAATGTGCATCAGAATTAAGCTTGTCACAACTAGAGGACTAGTTAAAACTCAGATTGCTGGGCCCAGAATTTCTGATTACAATAGATCTGGGTTGGGAGCCAGATAATTTTAATTTCTTCCCAGTTACAGATCAGCTAGTCTGGAGACAAACTCAGAATCATAGCATAGGTGCTCTGTAGTTTATCACATTCCATTACCAACCCCACTGTGTTTAATCTGACCTGCTTTATTAATTTACATTACCTGCTTTATTAATTTACATTAATGTGCATTATTTATTGCATTATTTGCATTAAATGTGAATCTCTGTGAGTCTCAATATTTCAGGTGAAAACTCTTTTACAGGGTGATTCATGGAAATGGTGGTATTATCCACTTTATTTCACTTGTAATTCTTGGTTTATCTATCATCTCATGACAAAGTGTTCAGTAAATGCTGTTCCCATCACTCAGGTTCTTATTTTTTATGATGGCTACTGTTGACACTTGAGATTATCAGCTCAGTCCAGAAGTGGAAAATGGGAAAGACCAGAATGCTTATGACAAAGGGGAAAGCAATTCCATTTTCATCTGTTTCATTGTGATCACATCACTCTTAGAAATAAATGCCAATTTTCCATGCGTATGTATATTTGGTTTTTAATCTATACTTTTGTCAAAGAACAAAGATTGCCTGAATACCAAATGCTGATTATATTCATAGCTATAGGCATAGTAATACGCAAGGATAATTTAAACCTGTCATCCAGAATAAAAATTTATTGTGTTTTATCTTGACTTTTATTGAAAAGTAACAGAATAACACACATTATAATGTACAGCTCATTGAATTTTCACACACTGAACACACCCACGTAGCCAGCACCCAGAGCAAGAAACAGAATACCCACAGCCCCTAGAAACCTCCTGTCTACCCCTTTTAAATATTAACCCCCAGGGAAACCACAATGTTGACTTCTAAGATCATAGAATAATTTGGCCTGTTTCTGTCATTTGTACAAATGGACTCATACATCATGTATTCTATTGTGTCTGGCCTCTTTTTATCAATACTATGAGATTTATTCATACTGTTGTATATAGTAATTGTTCAAACTTATTGTTACATAATGTTCCATTGTGGGATTATACTACAATTTATCCTTTCTACTGCTTTTGGATTGTTTATATTTTGGGACTGTTACAAAAAGTTGTACCACAAACATTCTCAGATATGTCTTTTGCTGTATATATTGTGCATTACATACATACCTAAGAGTAGAATTGCTGGGTCCTAGGGTATGGGTATTTTCAGCTTTACCAGATACTGCCAAAATGTTTTCCTAAGTAGTTGTACAAATTTACACTCCTGCTAGAAGTGTACCAAAGTTCTAGTTTCTCCACATTATCACCAACACTTCGGATTTCCCTTATCACTTTGAAGAAATACAGACCTGCTGGATCTAATCATCAGTGTCTCCATTGGATATTCATTCTGAGTTCACTGTACTTCTATCAATTTCAAGCAATCAATGCTATGTCCTAAATAATTGAGCCCACAACCAATTTGTAAATAGATACCTCAGTGAACTTGCTATCTAAGTGAATATTCTTCTTGCCATGTGTTATTTTCTGTCTGATTTTTAAGCCACCAAGTCTATTCTGCATGGGAAGATTCTCTGTTGCAGCTCTAATCTTAATATGTAGCCAAGTATATTTTGCATTTGGTGACTGGAGGCTATTGTTTGTAGTAACTCTCCCAGCAGATGACGCTCTTCTTTGAATCACAATTTCCGTAACACAGTAAGAAGCTCAAGACCTCACTCTGGCCTTACTGGACAACAAGGTAAGCGGCCTGTCTACTTCTGCTAGTTCCTATAGAGCCATGCCAGAAAACAGAAAGCTATTTGTCTTTTGTTTTAAGAAATACTTCTTTTCCCCATCCATAAGGGATACATAATTGCTTTACTTCTGATTCATTTTATCCAAGCATTCCTGGCATATCTATTTTGTAAAATTCTATCTTGGTGAGTAGTAGCTAAAATTGTGGTATTTGGAATGCTATTACCGAAAAATTTTGTTATTAACAGGAAGTCAAAGGTTTTAGGATAATATCTATCCACAGGGAAGAAATTTGCATTTCCTGGCTGAAGATTGACTCTAATGATCAGTGACAAGTGTTTTATATCATGTAACCTCTCTTACTTTGGTTGTAAGATGATCCTTCAAAAGTGCTTAATAATGACACATTTTGTGTTGCCATCAGGACTCATGGAGTTGATTTTCTCCTTGGCATCTCTGGTAACCAGGTGCTATAAATAAATGTTTTATTTAATTATTTAATTGAGCAGGAAATGGCGTTAACACAGTGGAAATCTTTTATATTTCACTATGCTAAAGTTTGTTTTCTTTGCTTGCCTCCTTTGAATAGGTGCTGGTTTTGATAAATTTCATCTTAAATTTTGTTGGTTCACTTAAAAAATTGCACTATTTACATCTTTTTTCATAAGACTTAATGGCTTAACAATGTGCCTTTTCATTCCATATTTGTCACTTTTCATCAGAAACTGGGTAAGTGAAAAAAAATAATTATTTTGAATTCTTTTAGAAGAATAACAACCCTGAATTTTTAAAAAAGAAAATATATTCAACAAATTCAAGCAATTTTTAAAAAGCAAAGGCCAAAAATTACCCCTTCTTAACACTCAGAAAATAGCTATTGCTAACCCTAGCTGAATATTATTCCAGACATGTCTATGCCTGTATACAAGGCTAGACAAACAGAAAGAAAGGTAGATAAATAGATGCTACTAGAACTGGAGCATAAAATAGCTGGCAGTTAATAAAAAAATTAATTTTAATTTAACAAAAGAAAAGCAAATTGATATAGAATAGCTGAATTTCAGACAGATTTTTTCATCACATTTTGGACTTATTTTGGAGATTCTCATCATGTGTGCTTGACTGGACTGAGTTCAGATCTCTAGTTCTTGGCCTAAACCTCGAGGAATTTCTTGATTGCTGGTTCAACAATACTAGTCTCCTCAACCCCTAATAGTTTATCTGATTGCAGCATGCGTATTTTTGTCAGAAGCCTGTTATTCTTTCTGTAGAAAGATTGGAAAGAAAGAAAGAAAAGTTTCAATCTCAGTGTTTATATTCCAGTTTGTCACTTTAGAGATTCTCTTAAAGTGCCATGTAGCTTGTAGATGGTACTCACTGAGCATTCTAGGGAAACATAGTATTTTTCATAAATAGGTCTGGCTTTCTTACTTCACTATGGAATAGGGCCAAAAAGCCATTATGAGCCAGGCGCAGTGGCACATGCCTATAATCCCAGCAACTCGGTAGGCCAAGGCAAGAGGATCACAGGTTCAAAGTCAGCCTCAGCAATTTAGTGAGGCCCTAAGCAACTCAGTGAAATTCTGTCTCTAAATAAAATATAAGAAAGGGATAGGGATGTGACTCAGTGGTTAAATGCCTCTGGGTTCAATCCCAGGTACAAAAAACCCCCCCAAAAGTTGGTGGATTATTTATCATAGGCTCTGCACAATGCCGCAGACCGTGAACTTGCAGAATGCCTGGGTAATATACCACACAGCACCTGGGAAACTGTTTACTTGGTTCTCCCATCAACAATACAAGACCCAATGTTATCTACTACATCTCATTAACTATACTGTAAAGAATTGAAGGAGGCTCTATGACTGAAAGCAAGCTGAAAGTTTATTAAGAAAGGTCAACATGACCCAGGCAAATGGGAGGAAGGAAACTAACACTTCTTGAGTCTCTATTCTTATGTTAAATAGTATGTTTACCTCTTTTTAAATCCTCAAACAGCCCTGTGGAGTTGATATTGTTTGTATTTTCATGTTACAGAGAAGTAAGCAAAGCTTGAATGGATTGATGCTGAGTGAGGAGCTGGAATTTAAATCCAGATCTGTCCCAAGTCCTGTGCTCTTTCTCCTGAGTGGTTCTACCTCCTGCATGTTGTTATTCCAACAAAATTCGAAACTATGCATGCAATGAAACTTTGTCGTAGGTTGCTATGCATAGCATGCTGTGTGACTCCCCTATTTAGTCATTCCTCAGAGCATCAGACCCAACTATTTCAGTCATAATGCTGTCTCCGAGTCACACCTAACACTTAACGGATTCAGTTACTGCCTGTCCTTGCCACCTGATGCTGCCAGGGAAAATGGAAGAACAGCTGCTGGAAAGTCTTGCTGATTCCTTTGAATAGTTTGTGACATTATCTAAACTTTAGATTCTACAGGGCTCTGTTGATACTGTAGTTTTAAAAAATATATCTGGAAATAAGATAGTTTTTTAGAAAACTCTTTTGTTGGTATTATGTAGTCTTCTCAATTAATGTATATGAAACATAATCCCCAGTAATGAATACGTGAATGACAGTTCCAGCATTAAGAGATGGAATTCTATTCGAAAGGTCATGTGCACAGTTGAGCAACTTCATATCAAGTGATCTTATTAGGGAGATTACACTGTAGACCTCGTGATATAGGCTTTTTTTTAAAATATCATGAACTATTTAAAGGTAAAGTGATTATTTTTAAATTTCTTACAGTTTAATAACATAGAAAATTAAGTAAAAAATTTCATTCACTGTTTATCATTCCTTCTGATTTCAGAATCTCTTTTAAAAAGTGGGTAGATCACATAATGTGAGGATCAGAGGGTAGTTCTGATTAAATGGTAATAAGCCACTAGTTGGCAGGGACAACTTTCCATATATCAAGTTCAGAAAAAAAAAAAAATTATTGGTTCCTCTAATCCATGGTTGCAGTATGTACCAGCTGTGTGAATGGTGGTGGTGTAGAGAGATGGGAAAGAGAAGGGAGTTATTTCTCATTTTATTTTATAATTGGTGAAACTAAAATGGAGAAGTGATTTGCCAAGGTGATAGTGTTTCTGAATGCCGAACACTCAGCTGTATCGCACTTTTTCTTAAAGCAGAACTCTAGTACTTTATGGTTTAGATTAGGGAGGTGGTGCCTTCTTTCTTATTTCAAATCTGCCTAATCCAAAAGCTGCAATGGCTCTTGTTATTGCAAGAGCTCTCCTCTTGCTCTCTGGCTTTTTCTTTTTCTTTCATCTTTTTTGTGTGTGTGTGTGTACTGAAAGTGAACCCAGGGACCCTTAACCACTGAGCCGCATCCCCAGTCCATTTTTGTATTTTATTTAGAGACAGGGTCTCACTGAGATGCTTAGGGCCTTGCTAATTTGCTGAGGCTGGCTTTGAACTCGCAATCCTTCTGCCTCAACCACCTAAGCCGCTGGGATTACAAGCCTGTGCCACCACTCCTAGCCATTCTGGCTTAGTTTTATGCTGACCTAGTTTGAAATGATAGATCATTTCTCGTTTGGCTTCAGTATGAGACAAGACTCTCAGGACAGAACAAAGATGCTGTACACAGAATCACCTTAGCATTGCTGCCATCAAAACAACTGGACATTATTCTAGGAAAGATAATGTCCTTTCATTGTTAAGCTTTTCATACATCTCTCAATGCTGAAATCAAACAAATCTGTTGGCCGAAGACATGCAAGACTCGGGCTCACCCTAGAAAACTGCTATCCTCTCTCATATACTGAAGTAATCCATTGGATTGCAATTGCTGTAGAAAAAAAATTACAAGACACAGAATAAAAAGAAAGCAGCTCATATCCTAGAGGGAAATTAATTTACAATCACATTTTTCTAATTACAGTCTTTGCAGTATTTCCCCCTTTGAGAAATCTTCTGTTTGGTTCTCTTTCAGCTCCACAGCCTGTATGACCCAGAGTAAACCCTCTGATTAGAGAAACTTTCCGTGTGGTGAGATTCTAGCCCCCTCTTCTCCTTGCCCACCCCACCCCACATGCAAATAGTTCCACCATCTGTCTGTAACACTGCCTGGAATTCCTGCACATTTGATATGTACTTACTTATTTAAAAAATCATCACTTCATTGAACATAATCATAACACAGCTATTTATATTAACTTTCTCTGATATTTTCAATGCTACTACAGATATTTTTAATTACACAAATACCATGTGAATTTATGTTTATTTCTGGTTGTTGCTGTTCATTTAATGCTGTTTAATATATCCATATGTCAACACGAGGTATATATTCATCATGTTATTTTCATTATTTATGTGCTCTAATTTGGTAATTTGAGAAGAAAAAGGATTTTGAATTGTGTCAAGTTTTATCTTAAAAATATTTCTGCCTTAAATATTATTTTACACAAATGCTTGATTCTGACTTTTCCAAATTATTTTCTTAAACATCCTTAAATCCCCAAAAGTAGAACGCTTTGTCAAAAAAGAACAGTGCTTTGATATCTCATTTCATATTTCTAATATAGTTAAAACTATACCATTGAAAGATTGTATCACCAGGAGTGGTGGGACAGGCCTGTAAGCCCAGTGGATTGGGAGGCTGAGGCAGGATCATGAGTTCAAAGTCAGCCTCAGCAACTTAGCAAGGCCCTAAGCAACTTAGACCCTGTCTCAAAATTGAAAAAGTATAAAAAGGGCTGGGATGTGGTTCAGTAGCTAAGCACCCCTGGGTTCAATCCCGGCTACCCAAAAGAAAGATTTGTATCAATTTGAAATGCTACCACCAATATCAGTTTCTCTACACTGATGATTACTATCATCTTTAAATTAAAAAAAAATACATAATGTGTATGTGTATAGTTAGAACTCATAATTTTGGGTTTTTTTTAATTAGACAAGGAAATGTTTTTCAACTGCTGTACACCCTTTCATTTCATTTGTAAAGTCTAGAATCTTTATATTGGCCTGATAGCTCTGCATTATGACTAAGATCATATAGTGAGGAAGTGATAGCATTAAGATTTGAATTTAAAGCCTGGGGATGTAGCTCAGTGGTAGAGTGCTTGTCTAGCATGGGGGGGGGGGGGGGGCTGTGGGTTCAATCCCCAATTCTGGAGAATAAAAAAGATTTTAATTAGGTCAGTCATTTTAAGTTGCTAAACCATATGTATGAAAAGAACACTGGATTGGAGAGGAAGTTGGCAATAATATAGGATTGCTCTTTGTATATTTTATAAATTAAGTTGTGTTTAATATTATATTCTCTTCATTGTGAAATATGTAACACACACACACACATATATGTACACAGAAACTAATTTAAGCATACATTTAAGTAACAATTATAGAGTAAACTTTAGTCCTGAAATAGAAAATTGTTAATAGCTTAGAATTTCTGTGTGGGTCCTGTACTCTCTTCTAAAAGTAACCCACACTCCTATCTTTTGTGATATTTTTTCCTTTTCTTTTCTTTATCATTTTACCATGTATGCATGCCTCCCTAAATTACATATTGCTTGGGTTTTAGCAGTTCTCCAATATTATGAAAGTGGAATCTGACCATTTGTATTATTTATCACTTGCTTCTTTTGCTCAACATTATAAGATTCATCTCTGATTGATACACATAACTCTAGTTTGTTGATTTTTATTTCT
>JAJEJO010000339.1:466986-527000 GCA_020662805.1 Glaucomys volans | reverse complement strand
CTGGATGCCTCTGTGAGGTTGTTGTTGTTTGAGATTTGCATTTAAATTGGTGAACTTTGAGTAAAGCAGATTGCCCTCCATAGTATACGTGAGCCTCATCCAAACAAGTTGAAGGCCTAATGGAACAAAAAGCTGACTTCCCCTGAGCAGGAGAGAATACTAATTCTGCCAACAGAATGCCTTCAGACTTCATCTGCAATATTAGCTCTTCCTGGTTCACAAGCAGACTGCCTTTCGACTTGAACTGCAACAACAATTTCTTTCAGTTTCCAGCCTTCTGGCCTTACCCATTGGATATGGGACTCACCAAGCCTTCACAGTTGCATGAGCCAATTAGTTAAAATAAATCCCTTTTAACACACACAACACACACACACACACACACACACACACACAATTTGTTCAGTTTCTCTGGAGAATCTTGACCAATACAGTGGCAATTAATAATGTTGCTCCTATGGATGTTCTCCGGTATGCCTCCTGATGACCATAAGAAGATAATTGGGAAGATAATTGGGGAATATACTCAGGAGTGGAATTCCTGCATTGTAAAGTATTCCTCTATTCATCTTCATGAGTTAGTGCCAGAGTATTTTTCAAAGTTTTTGTGCCTGTTTATACTCCCACCAGCACAGCTGAGTTCCCTTCAATACAAATGCTCGTCAACACATGGTATTCTCTATTTTTAAATTTTTGTCAATCTGATGGGTATGAAATGATTTCTCATGATACTTGGATTTCCTTGATAACAAATGAGGTTGAGGATGTTTTCATATGTTTATGAGCCGTTTGAGTTCCTTCTTTGTGAAGTTTCTTATCCATTTATCTACTAGCATTTTGTCATTTTCCTCCTGATTTGTGGCAGTTCTTTTATATTCTCTATATTAGACCTTCCTAAATATGCTACAAATATCTTCTAGTTTGTAAGTTTTCTTTGCACTTTTTTATGGAATATTTTGATGATTAGAAAATCTTAATTTTAATGCATCTTAAATTTTCAATGTTTTCTTCTGTTTGTCTTTTGGTGCTTTAAGAAATCTTTAAATAGTCTATGGCCCTGAAAATATCTTTCTATACTATCTTTTAAAAATTTTTTAATTTGTTCTTTTTAGTTATACATGACAGTAGAATGTATTTTGATATATTATACATAACATGGAGTATAACTTCCCATTCTTGTGGTTGTGCATGATGTGGAGTTACACTGGTTGTGTATTCATATATGAAGTTGTGTCCAATTCATTCTACTGTCTTTCCTATTCCCATTCCCCCTCCCTTCCCTTCATTCCTCATTGTCTAATCCAATGAACTTCTATCCCCCCCTTATTGTGTGTTAGCATCTGCATATCAGAGACAACATTCAGCCCTTGTTTGGGGATTGGCTTATTTCACATAGCATGATTGTTGCCAATTCCATCCATTTTCCTGGAAACTATCATAATTCCATTCTTATTTATGGCAGAGTAATATTCCATTGTATATATATATATATTTTTTCTTTATCCTTTCATCTTGAAAGGCACCTAGGTTGGTCTTTATTATCTTTTAAGATTTTAGTTTTGCCTCTGACTTTTATCTTTAATTTTCCTAAAATTTTATTTTGTTTGTAGTGTGGGGATAGAGATCCAATGTAATTTTTTTCCCATATAGAAATCTTTATCCAGACTCACTTTTAGAAAAATCCATCCTTTTCCTGATATCTAAAAAAGCAGTTCTGTCACATACCAAGTATTTATATTATGTTAATATTATTGATACTATTTTGCAGGATTTTTTTCTGCTATATTGATCTATTTGTCTATCAAGCATCAATATTCTACAATCCTAAAAGGCATAGCTTTTTAATGTCTTACAATCTGATAGGCAAGTCCCCCTACTCACTAATCCTTCAAAGACTGTCTTGGCTATTTTTAGTCCTTTGTACTTTAAGTTTTAATCACATTTCATAATGTTCTATTTTTATTTGTTCAGTTGTGCCATTTTGTTTGAGATGGGGTCTCTGTGTTCCCCAGACTGGCCTTGAACTCCTGCTTCTTTCTCACAAATAGCTGGAGTTACAAACATGTGCCAGGGCACAGGGAAGTTTTATTTATTTCTAAATTAGAAAAAAGAAATTAATTTTATTCCTAGTTAGCTGTAAGTTTTTATTCTGAATGAATGTTAAATTTAATCAAACACCTCTTCTGGATCTGAGATTATCATATATATTTTCTCCTTTTAGTGGTGAATTGGATTAATTAATCTAGTGTTAAGCCAATGTTGAATGACTAGGATAAACCTCATTTGGTCATAATATGCTATTCTTCCTACCCATTGCTGGATATGTTTTGGTAATATTTTATGCCTGGAAAACACTTTGAATCTTATCCTTTATTTTTTAAAATAGTAAACATTTAAATTTTATAGTTTGTGTTTGAAGTATGTGTGGACCTATTCCTGGTAATTCTGGCTTCTGCTATTTGTCACACATGGTGCCTTTTTTTAACTTATGTGTTTTGTTATTCTTTCTTCTTGTGAGCAATTGGTTTCTTGGAACTCTGTGAAGTCTGAGATGGCAGTGGGATGCTCTAGATTAAATGTATATTTGTTTTTGACTGGCCATATGTGAGTGCTACAAGTGAAAGGTAGTCTAAATTCTTAAAATTTTTGGTAATACTAGTTTCTGAGAATTTGTTATAATCTGTGTGAGGCTCCTCTTGTAATTCCAGATTTATTTATTTATTTATTTATTTATTTATTTATTTGGTACTGGGAATTAAACCCAAGGGTCCTCTACCACTGAACTATACCCACAGCCCTCACTATGTTGCTCAGGTTGGCCTTGAACTTGCCATCCTCTTGCCTCAGCCTCCTCAGTAGCTGGAATTCTAGGTGAGAGGCACCATACCTGGGCTATAATTCCAAATTCTTACAATTTTTTTTTAACCTCTTCAGCTCTATGTTAAGGATCAAGGCTATCTATTGTCTTTTTAGACCCCAAGGACAGGAAAGAGGTGGGTTCATTTCCAGGTCATTCTTATACGGAATGTTTAGAACTTTGATGTTTCAGGTGTTTTTTATTTTTGTTTTTTGGTACCGGGGATTGAACTCAGAGGCACTTGACCACCGAGCCACATCCCCAGCACTATTTTATTTTATTTTTTTGTATTTTATTTAGAGACAGGGTCTCACTGAGATACTTAGTGCCTTGCTATTGCTGAGGAGGGCTTTGAACTTGAGATTCTCCTGCCTCAGCCTCCCGAACTGCTGAAATTACAGGTGTGCACCACCACACCCAGCTCAGATGTTTTTGAGGTGGGAATAAATATATATTCTGATAAATAAATATTTGATAAATAAAAGTTGATCTTAGCACATTTACAGCTATGTGTTTCAAACTTCCATAATTTTTTAAATTGGTACTTGGAATTGAATGCAAGGGTATTCTACCACTGAGTTAATCCCCAGTTCATTTTATTTTTAATTTTAAATGTAAGCTTTTTCAAAAATATTTTTTGTTGCAAATGGATGCAATACCTTTATGTAATTTATTTATTTTTATGTGGTGCTGAGGATCAAACCCAGTGCCTCACATGTGCCAGGTGAGTGCTCTACCACTGAGCTATAATCCTAACCCTTCTTTTTATTCTTTTTTTTGAACTGGGGATTGAACTCAGGGGCACTCGGCCACTGAGCCACATCCTCAGCCCTATTTTGTATTTTATTTAGAGACAGGGTCTCACTGAGTTGCTTAGGGCCTCGCTAAGTTGCTGAGGCTGGCTTTGAACTCGTGATCCTCCTGACTCAGCCTCCCGAGTCGCTTGGATTACAGGTGTGCGCCACCGCGCCCGGCTTTCTTTTTATTCTTTATTGTGAGACAGAGTCTCACTAAGTTGCTCAGTCTGACTTCTAACTTGTAATCCTCCTGCTTCAGCCTCCTGGGTAGCTAGGATTACAGACATGTGCCACTGTGCCTGGCAAACCTACATTTTTTTCTGATTTCATGAAATTGTTCTTGCCTATAACATCTCACAGGCAAAAACTCAGAAATTCTAATAGTTTTTGAAAAAGAAACCTAACATTCTAGTTGTGAATTCAACAAAGGTTTCCAGTTTATTTCAAGTAACTAGCTGATTTTTAAAAATACTGCAAAAATACTAATGTCTGTTAGTTAAATTCAAAACACACACAACAGAGAATATATAATTTTCTCCCTCACTACCTAGTAAACTAGAAACAAAGGAACAAAATATCCTACCTCTGCTCCAAGAATCTCTATCAGGGAAATGCTTCCTACCTATGATTAAGTTAGAGACCAGATAATTCTCCTTGCATTTCCTACAAGAACAGTAAAACCTTAGATAGAAGATAAATTTTCAATTAAAAGATGTTTTTAATTAGTTCTGCTTAACAAGGAAGAAATCATTTGTTTGTTGTAACATGAACCTCAAGTGGAGGATATTTTTCTTCCTAATTTGTACCAAACATTGTTCTGTTTTAGTTTTGAATCATATTCTGCAGCAATGAACTAAAATTCAAAATGTTGTTTTGTCCTAAATATTTAACAACTCAGAATGAGTTTTGTTCAGATTTCTACTGAGGATAGCAAACTTCTACTACTTTTATAGTAAGTTTGCTTACTTGGATTATGCTTGGTTGAAATACAGAAGTGGTACTGGGTAAAATTTCTGTATTCTCTGAATTATTGCATATTGTCATGGTACAATAGCAATTTAAAGAGACTATCTCCCTCTTTCAGGGTCTATCGGTGCTTCATAACATAGAAAAGTGTAAAGCAGATAGCAAAATTCTGGTCACTAATACCATCACTGTGACATCTTGGTTTATGAAAAAAAGATACACCTATCTATAAAATTTAATAATTTTGATCCCCAAACAAGGAGTAGATGTAGTGGGAGTAGAAAGTACATAGGTCATAAAGTTTATTTTCTTATTTTTTTTTAGTTGCAGATGGGCACAATACCTTTATTTTATTTATTTGTTTTTTATGTGGTGCTGAGAATTGAACCCAGTGCCTCACACATGCTAGGTGAGTACTCTACCCCTGAGCCACAACCCCTGCCCAGACATAAAGTTTTGATTCTGTAATGTATTAGTTGGGAAATCTTGGGCAAGTCATTTAGTGTCTTTAAGTTTTAGTTTCTTCATATAAAATAGGAATTCTAATAACCTCCTCTTTAAATTTTTGTATGGGCTTAAGAAGGGATAAAAATGTGAAAGCACTTGGCAAACATTTATATGGGACATAAAGGTTTCACTTGTTCATTCTTTAATCCTCTTAAACAATAGAATTTCACAGATGGAAAAACTCAGAGTCATCAGGTTACTTGCCTAAGATCACATACCCAAAAACATTCTAGTGTACCTATCACTACCCAAAGTCTCTTGCAGGGGGCATATGCAATTAATTGAAACAGGATGTGCATGTGACATTATTGGTTATACTTGTGTCGTGGGAGTTGGGGGTAGTACAATGTGGCCTATTTTGTGTTTTATTCACCACACAGAGGAAAAGGTTAGTCCAAACTGGTTATCTGTATCTGTGTGCATATGTATACATATATTAAAACTGCTCATTCCTGAAAGATGGCATATTTCTCAATGTCTACTTCAGATTTGGCCAAAGAGGAAAATGAAAAGTCAGAAGGTAGACCCAGGGGCCACAGAGAACAAGGAGCATGAAGAGCTTCTCAAAGTCAGAGCTTAATCAGGTAACAATCTTAAAACACAGGTAGAGGGCCCTCAAAAGTTCTATGCAGCAGAATTTCCAAAAACCAAAATTTGCTGTGTATTTCCCATTTCCCCCAAGAAAAGCATTAATTACATTTGTCGTGTTTCTGTACCATTACTACATATTGGGTGAGAGGAGGTAGGTAATTTATTTATTTATTTTTTATTTCACAGGTGTTGGTAGTATCTAGAAAAGTGGCAGCGTGATTGGAAACTACCATGCTTACCCAGAAGTCACAGATTATGAACTTGATGCATCTTGCATGGGATTTGGGGGCTTTCTCACTTAGGGAGTGGGTAATTATATTTCACATCTCAGAAATAAAGTAAATCAAATACATGTGCATCAAAAAGGGAGTACCCATGGGCTGGGGGTGTGGCTCAGTGGTATAGTGCTTGCCTTGCATGCATGGGGCACTGGGTTTGATCCTCAGCACCACATAAATAAATAAAATAAAGACGTGTTCATCTACAACTAAAAAAAATCTTTCTTTTAAAGTGGGTCCTTGTTAGGGCTATTGTAAATATCCCAGTTCTTCTTCCAGGGATAGGATAGGATTTCACTGCCCTGCCCTTGAAGTTAGACATGGACAGGTAATTTGCTTTGGTCAATGAAATGTGAGCATAAATGATAGATGTCTCTTTCAGACAAAATTCTTTAGGAGCCAGCACATTATTCAAATGTTTCTATTCTCTCCTTCTAGTGATCATAAAAATGCAAGATAGAGCCCTTTGGCCCTGGGTCCTTGAGTTGTTCAAATGAACAGACTTCCTTGCTGACCTGGGTTCTGCATGCAGAATGAACAAGAAATAAACATTTGTTGTAATTAAGCCTCTGAGACAGGGAGTCATTTCTTACTAGGGGTAAAAGGCAACCTGTCCTTATTTATATAAGCAGAAATCTTGTTTATTAATTGAAACCATGTCCTTGTGTGGGTGGATGCATGCATGTGATGGTGGTTCTGAGGATTGAAGGGCCGGGGGAGCTCTACCAGGGGCTACATTTCTAGGGCTTTATGCTTGCAAGGCAAGCACTCTACCAACTGAGCTATATCCCCAGCACCCCCTGCCCCTTTTTTCTGAAACAAGGTCACACTAAGTTGCCCATACTAACCTCAAGCTTGTGATCCTCCTGCTTCAGCCTCCTGACTCAGTGGGATTACAGGTGTGTGCAAACTTGGTGACTGAGATCACTTCTTTCTTAAAGGAGCCTTACAAGTACATCAACAAACCTGAGATAAAATTGATGAGATCAACAATCTAATCTCCAATCATGTGTACTTGGTCATTCATTACAGAAGGTCTAGAATTTGTACCATACAGTGTTGAATGAGAGGTGGGATTTGTCAAAGTAGAGGAGTATGCATATATGTGTGGATGCACATAAAATATTTCATTGTATTATATTTTTCTTCATTTTGAAAATTCCTATCTTTTTCTTAATGCATTATTACATTTATTTATTCAATTTGTATAGTGTTGCATTGCTTCTCGAATAGGGATAAAATAAATAAAGGAGGAACTTCAATAATCAAAGGAAGAGGACATTTTTTTTCAGTGTAGAAGGTGACTTGAAGCAGAACTTGGCAGTCCCAGCGTCATTTAACTGGCAAGAGTTTTCATAAAGAAAGAAGGCTAGGGTTGATTCAGCAAAGAGGCCTGCAAGGGAGGTCATAAGTGATTCCCCTGTGGCAGAAAACAGTAGAAGAAACAGGAGAGAGAAAAACACTAAAATTTTGAGGGATTCAACACGTTTACCCTTTCCCATGTCAAGAACATATGATCACTTAGCTGATGATTTTCAGATTTTGTGGTAAGAGAGGTTCTGTAATTTTTAAGAAGATTCCAGATTCTTAAGGTGGATCTAGGAATGGGTGGAAGGCATGCTCTGAGGGCAGGGGTAGAGTTGCCATAAAGCTAATAAGACATAAACTTCAGCATCCCTCACTTGCATTTGTGATTTTTTCAAAGGAGTTCCACTTAAATCCTAGGAACTTCAGGCCCATGCAACCTGTATCTGCCTCTGTAAGGCACAGCAAGCTGGAGCTGTAAGCCTGATATTCTTCCTGCTGGGAACTTCCTAACAGCCTAAGGGAGGGATTGGATGACAAAGTAATAACTGGAGGAAAAAATCAGTGGGGGGCTGGGGTTTTAGCTCAGTGGTAGAGCGCTTGCCTAGCTTGTGTGAAGCACTGGGTTCAATTCTTAGCACCACATATAACTAAGTCAAATAAAGGTCCATAGACAACTAAAACAAACAAACAAACAAACCAAAAAGCAAAAACCAGTGAGTTCCGCCTGTTTTAAGAAAAATTTGAAAAAGACACATTGTCTTCTTACTCAGTGGCTGTCTTATAACATATGGTACTAATACATCTTGGTTTGAGCTGGGGCCTTAGTTGCTAAACCCTGGGCAATGATACCAATATTTCTTTTAAAATACATGCATCAAACAAATAGGGATACCAGTAAAACAGCCTGGCTCTTGAGGGCCACTCTAAGATTGCCATCTTTTTGTAGTCAAGGTTCATTCAGGTCAGGATTGAGATGCTGGAAATTGCCTTGAGTGAGTAGCATCATGAACCAAATCAGAACAAACAACCCAAACCAGACTACTAAGTCCAAATGCCCAGGTAGAGAGTAGAGGCAGATGTGGGAGTCTTAATTATAGTAGGACAGAGAGGAGGGTGATAGAAGGGAGCAAGGAGCATGCTGAGGACAGTGAATACCTTTTTCCACAGGATTTTTCCTGGGACCCTCTGCCCACTTGTGTGAGCAGGCTAAATTAAAAATCAGACAATATGAAGATGTGATGTGGAAATGACATTTGCATGCAGAGGAAGGCAAGAACTATCACAACCAATAAATTAGGCATTTCTGGTTTGAGTCAATGCTGGACCATATAAAAAACAGATAAAACAATGAAGACAGGATATAACTGTAGAAAGTTTTATTCACTTATCAAAAAATATTTGATCAGTTTCTTCAGTGCATCAAACCTGTGGTATATGCTGGGCTATAGCAATGACCATGACAAACAAGGTCTTTATGCCTTCAAGTTCACTTTCATCTCTAACATAGCTCCTTCTATATTTGAAACACGATCATCTACATGTTTAATGGGATTATTAGAGTATAAATATTTGAGTGAGGTTATGCCTCATTCATCCTTGTATTCACAGAAAATTCAAGAAACCTTTGTTGACTGAATAAATGAATTCATTTGCAGCGAGAAGAGTATAGCTCATGAAATTCATCCAAAATGCACACGTTAATTTAGTATGATTAAAACTTTATGAAAGGAAGACGATCTCATAATTCTGAAATGTAATATCAAAGAAGTATTGTGATTAATGAAATTATGTAGAAAAATATCTCTTAAAAGGATATATTTAGAAATTAGTCAGGAGTAACTTTCATTTTCTTTCTTTGTATCTATTTTTCTGTGCCAATAATTTGCTGCTAGAAGTTGATTTTAAGAATAGAATCTTTAGGTAATAGATTAAATTCAGCTGGCTTCAAATGGTGGCTGGGGGGATGAGTCACAGATGGCCAGCTATCTAGGGAATTCTATGACCTCAGTGATAACCCACCAAAATTCCTGGACTTTTCTTGTGAGAGAAATTCTGAGAATTATTACTTTTACTGAGATAAAATTCACATTACATAAAATTAACCATTTAAAAATCCCACAATTCAGTGGCATTGAGTGCCTTCACAATGTTGTGATTTAGTTTCAAAATGTCTTCATAACACCAAAAGGAAACTTCAGACCATTAAGCAGTCATCCTGAGAATCATTTAATCCTATGCTTTAAGTGCCCATTTTATTGACTCTGTAATAGAGAAATAACATGAAAAGTATTTTTCACTACAAAATATGAAATAATAGCTTTAACAGTAGGATTTGTAGGACCAGCCAGGGGCCAGTCTGTGATCCTGGGAGTAATTCCCTCCTGACTTCTGAATAGGTGGGCATGGTCTACCCTCTAGAAGCACAGCAGTTATATCTCTGTGCCTCTAAAAAGCTGTCTGGGCTGACCCTGAAAGATCAAAATATCAACTGAGTTTTGAAGCACATTTAAGGTTTTCAGACTTAAGTAATTTTGAGTTACCAAAAACCAGACCATCATGAGATGTGGAAGTGATCAAAATGAAAAGTACAAAATACATAAATGTATTGGAAATGAAAACAACAACAACTCACAAATACTACACAATTGGAGTCTCCAGGAATTACCTCTTTCCAACTTTGACTCTCTTAATGAGGAATGTGTGCTGAGGAATGGGCTCAAGTTCATTTAAAGAAAGGACCAAATGCCTCCAAGGTGAAAATCCATCTTCAGGGAAGAGCATGGAGAAAGTTTCCTCTGGCCAGAAACAAAAGCTAAGGAATCCCCAGAGGGGTTTGGTCTTTCTGATCCCAGTGTTCTATTTGCCATTCAGATTCTACTCCTGACCATATTCTTTTGGGGCTTATGTCTAGGTGAGATGGGTGGAGTGAGTAAAATTTGAAATCTGAAAAAGCTATTTAGTTAAGGAGCAGTCCATTAAAAAAATACTGTGACAAATGCCAGGCTTTTGTTACACCACAGAGAATATAATGGTCACCAAGAGAGATATAGTCCTTGTCCCCCCAAAATTTACAGTCTAAACATAAATATTTAAAATAGAATTAAAGTTGGATGGATTGGCCCACGTCTGTAATCTCAGCAACTCAGGTGACTGAGGCAGGAGGATCACAAGTTGAACGCCAGCCTCAGCAACTTAGTGAGATGCGATCTTAAAATTTAAAAAATTTAAAAAAGGACTGGGGATGTGACTCAGTTGTAAAGGGCCTCTGGGTTCAAACCCCAGTACCAATAATAATAGTAATATAAAATTGGACTACACAAATAATAATTCTAATAAAGGATATAAAGGATTAGTTCAGTAGGCAATGGTGGTGTTTAATGGTGAAATCCAGCCTGCCTGGAAGGACAATGGAAGGCTTTCCTAAGGAGATGACATTTCAGCTGAGAACTGTGGGATGAGGTATTGGGAAGGCAAGAGTAGAGACCGGAGGCACAGCTTGTGCAAATGTTTTGAAGTAGGAGGAGCTTGAACTTGAGGTGAGTGGGCTCTAGTAAAGGGGCTTGGGAGAAAACCAGCAGCTGGCTGCTTCCCCATACTTGCCAAGCTCAGTGTCCCACCAGAGACCACATCTAGCCACAGGCAAGGCAGAGTCCCTCCCAGTTGGAAGGCTGTGGGATTTAAAAAGAAATGGGGCCTTGAGGGGTTTGGTAAATGGATCAGGCAGATGTCTGGTTTTCCTTCTAGCTCAAAGTACTGGGCCATTAATGTAGCCAGGTCACTTGTCTCAGGTATCTATGCAACATTGCTCCAAAGATGTAGATTTAATCCCTTCCAGAAACTCCAGAATTATTCTAGAATCTATATCAAGGTTCAGAAACCAAAGCTAAGGTATTTGGTGCCAGCAGAGCTGGCATACTGTCTGGTTAACACTTTTGCCTCAATTCCGGGCTGCATGTGTTTCGTACATCTGCACAGGAAACCCCTCATAACATTAAGTCCTCTGTTGTAGGAAAATTGCCACCATGTCTGTGCTTTCCCTAGCAAAAAACTCACCAGGAAGGAGCAGCTTGAAGAATCATAAATCTCTCAGCTACACCAGGACCTGGTTTCCTATCAGATATTTTGGCAGAACCTCTGTGGGTGAGCACAGCACCTCCAGCCATCCTTTGCTCCAGAAGGGCTCAAAAAATGTCCATCTTGTCTAAAGCAGCATCCTGGCACCTGGCACAGTGCATACCATAGCATAGTAGGGAATCAAGAATTATCATAATGATTGTGGGGGATGGGAGGAGGATGGGGCAAGTACTACTCCTGTAACAAAGGAGTTTCTAGTTCCCAAAAGGTGACCATTCTCTGCTTGCAGAGATTAGCAAACATAGCAGCTAAGTCAGTGATTCTCATCCTGGCCTCTCATTCATGAATTGAGCATATAATTAATTTCATTGATTAACATTACATTTCTGGTATATTCTCCTATTATGCATGACTGAATTAAGTTTGCTAATATTTTGTCTAAGATTTTTGCATCTGTCATGGAAGAGATTGGCCTGTGTTCTTTTCTTATATTGTATTTGTGAGCTTTGGTATCAGGTTATGTGGTTCACTAAATAAGTTGGCAAGTTTCCCCTCCTAGCCTGTTTTTTAAATAGTAATGTAAGTTAGATGTAATTTCTTCTTTAACCTCTAAGCCGGGAGGTTTTATGTATGCCAGAGGAAGGTTTTGAATTATAGAATAAATGTTTACATAGCTATAGAACTATTCATATTTTTATTTCTTTTTGTATTGTTTTAGTAAATGTTATATTTCTGGAAATTTTTCAATTATTTAAAATTTCAAATGAATTAACATAAAGGTGTTCATATTATTTTATCCCTTTAATGCCTACAGAGTGGATAGTGATATTTCCATTTTATTCCTGACATTCGAGATTCATGCTTTCTTTTTAATCTTTTCTGTGATCAATAGCATCACTGATAAATCAATGTTATTAGTCCAGTGAGTCTCAAGATCTCTTACACTTTTAAAATTATTGAGGACACTAATGAGCTTTTGTTTTTTGTTGTATGTATCAATATTTATAGTAGTAAAAGTTAAAATTGTAATAATTTAAAAATATTGATGTATTAATTCATTTAAAATCCATTATTCTTTAGAATAATAACACATGTTATTTCTAACATATAGAGACATGTAAATTATTAACTCAATGAAATGAGCAGTATTTTTTAAAACGAATGTTGAGAAAAGTAACATTGTTTTATACTTAAAATTTATTTTCAGAGTTGGGGCTGTAGCTCAGTGGCAGAGCTGCTTGCCTAGCATGTGTGAGGCACTGGGTTCAATCCTTAGCACCACATAAAGTAAAAAAATAAAATAAAGGCATTCTGCCCATCTACAACTATAAAAATATTTTTTAAAAATTTATTTTCATGTAAGTTTTAATAGAATAAAAAATATCTCATTTTTGTTTTTAATCTGTTAAATTATTGCTATACTGTATACTGTGAGAGAATAAGAATGAAAAAAAAATAATGCATTATTGTTATTAAAATAATTTTGACCCTATGGACCCCTTGAAAGGAATTCAGAAATCCAAGGGTCTTCAGACCATACTTTTGAGAACCACTATATCAGTCTTCTTTAAGAACCAACTTGGACATATTTTTCCTTGGACTTGAACTCCTCTCTCCCTTCTCTACTTTGATTTCTGCCCATCTATCAAGAGCCAGCTAACCTGTCCCTACCTCTGGGATGGCCTTCTCACTTCTCTACTCGTGGTCCCTGTGTCCCAGGGTTAGGGTTTGTGTAAACACTGCTCTTGAGCATTCCCTTCAGCTGCCATACATTCTCTTCACAGATTCGGCTCTACCCACAGCCTGAGCAGCATTTCTCAGCGTTTTAAAAATCCATGTTCTCTTTTAAATAAACATTAAGTGTCGCAACACTCAACTCCACCCTTGATTCTGAGAATCCCTGCATCTTCTGCATAGTTCTACCAGTCTCACATTTTTGTTCAAGCTTTCCTTTTTGAGGCTTCTATTATGAAGCTATATTTTCATTTTAAAAACAAAATGTAGTATTAAATATGCTGTTTTCAAGACACTGTGTCTCTGCTTCCCTCTTGCTTACAATTTCCCCCATCTATCTACAACACTCCCACAGCTGTTTTACAGGCTCCATGCAACCTAGGAAACTGTCTTTTATTCTTATTTCCTGCTCTGTGCCCTGCACTCATGGTCTGGGCTATGCACAGCTGTTTGTTTCTGTCCTGCATAAGTTCCACAAGTGTGATGCCAAAAACTAACTGGCAGTCAATGATCTTTCCAAACCTGTGTCTAGTGCCCAGCTCAAAGGAGGACTGGCTTAGTCCATTTTTGTTGAATAAATGAACACTGTGTGCATCCCTCTACCTTGCGACAAATTTCCAATCACTCAAAGAAGGCAGTTTTCTGGTGGGTCATGGAGGACTGTGGTCAGAATATAATCTGGAAGAAATAGAAGGATTATTTTGCTCTTCACCAGAAGGTTACTCTGTTGGTGAATCAGGCTGAATCTCATTATCCTCAAATACAGAGAAGTACGTATTTTTCCTCTTACATGTTTTTCCTCCTAAGTACAGAACTCCCATGGATATACTTGGTCTAATCAGAAATAAAGGCTGAAGTGTAATAAACAGACGGCAATCTCAGGAGGAGAATCACAGCGTTTTAATCACCCTATGAGATCTGATTTAAGACACCTGCAGCTTTGCTGAACAACAGCGGTCTTCTCAGGACAATGCATCTTTCTTTGTTCCCCAGCACTGAGGGATAATGTATGCACGGCTTGGAGAACATTTATTATGGTAACTAACTTCAGGCAGAATGGAAGCAATAAGGAAAATAAATAGGTACTTACACTCCAGTGTAATAGAGCCCTTTAGACTTGAAAAAAAGAACAAAATAAAACAAAACAGCATGTGAGACCTGAAAACCAGGCCAAGAAGACACTTTGTAGTCCTCCTTCCACAAAGAAAACCACTCCAGAAATGGATGGGATCTTGATCCACATTTAGAATCAAGCCAACATTAGAAATTGACAAACCAAGTCTGATACAGATTTGATTTGAGAGCAGGATATTGCTTTTGAACCCTTCAGTTTAATTAGTGCTATTTCCCTCTGGTATTATTTCAAAGTTGTACCCCTGGAAGGGGCTATAAGATCCCACTGTTTATTTCCTAGAGTACTTCCATACTCAATTTCCAGTCCAAATGCCAGAACTTGGGCTGACCCTAAAACATTGTGTAGATATTTACCGAACACAGTCATTCCATAGTGGCAAATATTTTCCCTCATGTATGGCTGTCCTTGTAGCATATGCTCATGTGCCAAATGTGTGTACCCAAAAATGTTGAATAGGACAGATGTGTGGTAACTTGGAAAGAGAAGCAGGAAGAAGGGATAGGATATCATTATGTTTAATATGTGCCAAGCTGTCTACAAAATACTTTATACACATCGATCAAAAACTTATCTGCCTCTTCTCCTTTCCCACCTGGGATTTTTTCATTTAACAGGAATAGTGTCACTACTGAGAATCATGCCCCAGGTATCACCCATCTCAACAGGGTAAATGGTGATCAGAAGATAAGCAAATGTCCAAAGAATGGGTTCATTTAACTTTTCCCAGTAGTAATAAGAACTCTCCTGTCCTTTACTTCATGCATTCTTGAGAAGGGCTGCAGTGATGTTTTGTCCTTCCATTCATTCCTTCATTCATTCATTCAGCACCATTATTGAGTGTCTACTCTAAACACTGTGCAGTCACCTTGCTAGGAAAACAGAGGTAAATAAGACATATTCTCTGTCCTCAAGAAATGAAGCCTACTTGGCAGGCAGACAGACTTGTAAGCAATAAGAAAAAAACAAAACAATCTGTGAATAAGTGCAACAGTAGAAGCAGGTATAAGACATGAGTAGAGAGTAGAGGAGGATATAATCACTTTCCCTGGGGGAACTAGGGAAACTTCTTAGAGGCATTATTACAGCTATGGCTCCAGTAAATGAAATTGCTTCTTGGCTAGATACTGCTGAGGTGATAACCCACGTGGACCCCAGGACTCTGCCCTCTCTGGATCAAAGGTGGGCACCTACCCCAAGGCAACACAATGGCCAGTCAGTGCACAAGTAACCTATGGCATGACATGGACTCTGTGTGTGTGTGTGTGTGTGTGTGTGTGTGTGTTTAAGGGTGACCTGGGGAAATCACATTCCCTCAGGAATTAAACTAGAAATGTAGAGAGAATTGGGTAGTTAGCCCAGAAAGTTCTTCCTTCTTCTCTTTCCTGTTGATTCATGTTTCAAACTGCAGCTGTCACTTCCTTATGAAGAAGTCAGCAAGAATTGACAAATGGAATTACATCAAATTAAAAAGTTTCTGAGCAGCAAAGGAAACAATCAACAGAGTGAAGAGACAACCTACAAAATGAGGGAAAAGCTCTGCCAGGTATTTATCTGACAGAGGATTAATGTCCAGAATATATAAAGAACTCACAAAACTCAACAAAAGAATAAGTAACCCAATCAAAAAATGAATAATGAGGGCTGGGGTTGTAGCTCAGTGGTAGAGTGCTTGCCTAGCATGTGTGAGGCACTGGGTTCGATTCTCAGCACCATATGTAAATAAAATGAATAAAATAAAGGCCTATTAACATCTAAAAAATATTTCAAAAAATGTGTAATGAACTAAACAGACACTTCTCAAAAGAAGTACAAATTGCCAATAATTATATGAAAAAAAGTTCAATCTGTTTTAGCCATCAGACAAATGTAAATCAAAAGTATATTGAGACTCCATCTCACCCAACTCAGATGGCTATGACAAAAAATGTTTTTAAATAATGAAAGCTGGAAAGGATATGAAGAACCCTTGTATACTGTTGATGGGAACGTAAATTAGTACAGTCATTATGGAGAACAGTACAGAGGTTCCTCAAAAAACTAAAAATAGAACTACCATATGATCTAGCTATTTCTGTCTGTATACCCAAAGAAATGAAATCAGCATACAAAAGAAAAACCTGCATACGCCTGTGTATGGTGGCACTACTCACGACAGCTAAGATATGCAATCAGTCTGGTTGCCCATGGACAGATGAATGGATAAAGAAAATACGGTGTATGTGCACAATGGAGTATTATTCCACCATAAACAAGAATGAAATCCTGTCATTTTCAAGAAAATGGGTGGAAGTGGAGAACATTATATTAAGCAAAATAAGCCAGACACAGATAAGTTTTGCTTTTTTTTTTCTAACATGTGCGAACAACAACCACAACAACGATGTGAAATTAGAAGAGGGGTTATGAAGGAAGGTGAGAGATTATCAGGGAGGGGAAGGGCAAGAGGGGACAGAAGGTGGATAGGATCAAGGCATGTATGTAAATGTCACAGTAAAACCCCTTTGTACAATTAATATGCATTAATTATAATAAAAAAGAAAAATAAGTGTAATATATAATGGAATATTGTTTATTCTTTAAAAAAAGAGAAAATCTTTCTATTTGAGATAATATAGTGATATAATATATTTGAGATGATATAGTGAATAATATTGAACCTGGAGTAAATTATGCTAAGTGAAATAAGCCAAACACAGAACAACCAAAATACTGCATGATCTCATTTATATGTGGTATCTGGGGGAAAAAATATGAAATTCTGGAAAATGAAGAGTTTATCAGAGGCAGGGGACTGGAGAGAAAAGAGAGCTCTTGAGATCTGATTTACAGCATGGTAACTAGTCAATAATAATGTATTGTATGTGCAATTTGTGGAGAGAGTAGTTGTCACCATACACACCAAAAATAAAAATGTAACTAGGTGGAGAGATGAATATTTTAGTTAGAGTGATGATGGTAATTACTTTACAATGTGTAATTACATCAAAACATCATGTTGTATACCTTAAATATATGCATTTTGTCAATCATAATGAGGCAAAATAGAAGACATAAGGTTAGGTAGAAAGGAAACATATGGAACGAAACAAGAGTGGCCTTGAGTTAATGTTTAAATTCCACTCTCATGTGATTTAAAGTCCAGATTTAAATTCCACTTGCACATACTTTGATCAAAAGCAACTTATTAAATAAACTATAAGACCTTATCTGCAAGTCCACAAATAACCTCTTTTCTGACCTGGACCTAAAGAAATAACAGGACCAATAATGCTTTTATTCAACAAATAGATTTTTCCATAATATATATTTTTAGGGTCTGATTATTTCATCCATATGTCATACTCCTGATAAAACCCCCAACATTGCACAAATATAGTACTCCTTAAATTCACAAAATGAAATCTTCCAGATGGGGAAGTCAATAGAGATTTCCTATCAAAAACAAAGAAGAAAAGAAAACAACCCTTAGTAGGTAATGATTAACATGTCGAGTCACTTACACAGAAGAGAACTAAAATTACCCTCTTAGATCACATACTGTAGATTTTATACATATGAAGATACCAGACCAAGGGTGAGCCAGTGTGTTTCTCTCCGATGCCCACATCCTAGCCTGTTTCTTAGAGTGTATCCTCCTTATCGCCGTCTTTGTTGCCCACAAAGACGCGATCCCCTGAATGTGTATGCAGCTCTTTATCTTGCGCACCCGTTCGTTTCTTTCCCGTTCCTTTCCCGTTTCCTCCCTCTTCTTCTTCCTCTTCCCGCCCTCAGCATCTGCGTCAGTAGTAGTGTGTCTCTGTCTGTCTCTCTCTCTTATACCCTCAGTTGACCAATCACAGAACTTCCACGTGAAGCATACACGGGCAAGCATAGGCAAAGGCTTAAAGCACGAACCAGACACACGTGTGGCCAGTTTACAATCAATACCGCCAGGCGCCATCTTAGCCGCCCCATAGAATAGTATAGCAAACAGCTCCCAACACCTCCTGACTTCTCTTAATAAAATCAACCTGTGTCTCACTTTGACCTGTCCTTAAATTCCTTGCCTCTGACTGATTCCAGGTCTACCTTCCATTGGGGGAACCTCTGTCCCAATGACAATACGATCATAAAGTCAGCAAAAACAATCTCAAAAAAAAAAAAAAAAATAGAATTCTGTCCTTACTTCCATGACTAGGTTAAATTCCAGTACCAAATTCCCAGCACCCTATCACATTTGCAGTGTGGCTCTTTGTTTGTGTAGCTTTTGTTGGTTTGGATCAGTCCTTACTCTCCTCCATCTCTGGAAGAAGGGCAGTGACCTTGTCTTTTTTTCCTGGTCATTGCATATCCAGTATCAATCACAGTGCCTGAGACATAGTTTGTGCTCAATAAATCTTTGTTGAATGAATGAACAAAGAAGTTTGAACAAAGAAGTAATGAAGGGAAACAGGAAAAGCCAAGGCCATGTGAGCCATACATAATTCACACTGCTTGGAAAAGTTGCGGGTCAGCAAGAAGATCCCAGGAAAGGATCTCTGATGCAGTTAGAAGGACACTCAAGAAAGACTCCTAGATGGCCCCAAAGACCATCGTGGGCCTAAGATTAAATAACTGTCTTAGGTTAACTGATACAAGAAACTCCTTTTGAAAATCATGAAATGTACCTGCATTTAATACCTCTTATGTTCACCTGAAATTGGATATAAGCAAATATAAGTTCAAAAATTTCTCATTCTTCCACTAGCACTAAGAGTAAAGATTAAAAATACAAGTGACCTTCATGTGAAATACAACTCTTCAAGATGATTTTATTTTTTAAATTCTGGACTACTGAAAAAAACCCCTCTACTTCTTAAAAAAAAAAAAAAAAAAAAAACAACTTCAAAGAAAACCCTTACAAATCTTGCTGCAATAAGGAAAGACAGTAAAGAAACATCTCAGAATTTAGGCCTAATTACCCAACACAAATTTTAACAATCAAAGATGTTTCAAGATAATTGTATTCTTATAAATTGAAAATTCAAATCATAGTATTGAAACTATGTAAGGGACCATGTTATATTTTAGATACAGGCTTTAAAATTGGCAAAACTGGGTGTGATGAAACCTGATGTGTTGATGAGTTTCTTAACCTCTAAATGCCTCAATTTCTTAATGCAGACCACAAAAAATAATTAAACTGCCTCTCAAAGTTGTAAAGGTTAAACGAGACAATGTACGTGAGTTTGGCTGAGTTTAATCATATGAGGGTTCAATAAGTGATAATTATTGTTAAATAAACAAAACTATCGCTTTCACATTTAAAAATATTTCTTAAAAATCTATTTATCCATTAGATTTTTTATAACTTTATGTATGTATGTATGTATGTATTTTTGTGTGGTGCTGAGGATTGAACCCAGCACCTCACATGTGCTAGGCAAGCACTCTACCACTGAGCCACATCCGCAGTCCTCTCCATCAGATTTGGTGTCCAATTTCATTGAGTTGTTTCTTTCTCCTCTAAAGGAAAAATATTTAAACACTTTCTATTTTTCCTAGTCAAAGGTAGTGAAAAATGTGTTCTGTTCTCTCTCTCTTTCTCTCTCTCTCTCTCTCCCTTTCTTTTGTTCCTAGGATTTTTTCACACAGAATTATTTCCTCCTTCCTCCCTGCTACCCCTCTCATTCTTGTGTACACACCTCGCTGGCTACTTAGCTTGACTAACACTCGCCGTTTTCCCCTGTCTCTGGTATGGAGAGCTGAGCTCTTACATTATTAAAGAAGGGTAGAGTGTCTTTTAAAAAATTTTAGTCAGTATTTTGAAGGGATACTAGATTGGCATTTACGAATTAAGAATCCATAAATATTATATTACATTCATTCACTTTTCTTTTTTAATAAACTTCTTAATATGATACTCCTGCACATAATTTTTTCCTAAAGTGCTCTATTACAGGAAACGTTGATTGTATTTCTCTGTTCTCCTTATCGTATTCTATATTTCGTTGTTATTTAGCTGAAAATTAGGCATCCTCCAGACGCATGCATTATTCAACTTACTGAAGCAAAAGAACCTCTAGAATCTCCTTAAATTTATTTTCTGTTCCTTAACCTGAGCCTTACAAGTTTTAAATTCCATCACCTAGTGAAACTTGGTTTGCTTATCACCAGGCTTTTAAATGACTGTGTTGAAAAAACAAAAAGAATATTTTAAAGAGAACATATTAAGACAGAATGATCATGATAACAATGTAGACATTTTTATTAGGAAAAACAGTCTTTACACATTTGGTAGCACAGCTTCCTTTTTTGAAAACAAGATTAACCACATTGACCTTCGCTAAGATTTTCAAAGAATCTGCTCCTCGCCTCCCCACCCCAGATAAACTGCTTATTCAAAATATCTGTGCTCCCATTTCATTTTCTTTCTCTGTGTAATATTCAATTAAGGAGAAAGTGAGCCGGATGCAGAGGCTCACACCTGTAATCCCAGCGGTTTGGAAGGCTGAGGCAGGAGGATCTTGAGTTCAAAGCCAGCCTCAGCAACTTAGTGAGGCCCTAAGCAACTCAATGAGGCCCTGTCTCTAAATAAAATACAAAATAGGGCTGGGGATGTAGCTCAGTGGTGGAGTGCCCCTGGGTTCAATCCCCAGTACCAAAAAAAAAGAGAAAGTAAAGGGCTGGGGCTCTTCTAGAACTCTTGCCTGGCCTGAATGAGGCCTGGGTTCAATCCTCAGCAAGCAAAAGGAAGGTAGGAAGGAAAAAAGAAAAAGTGAAATGTTTGGATTTTTTTTTAAAGTCCCATTATGGAATGTCTTGAGGAGAATGGCCCCATGCTATTTTTTTCTTCTTTTTTAATTAGAGCTTTATAGTTTTACATAGTAATTGGGATCATCCCAACAAACTCACACGTGCATGAAATTTGATTTCAGATCATGATCTTCCCCCCTTTTTCCTCCCCTTTCTCCAATGCAGTTTTTTAAAACGTATTTTTTTAGTTATAGATGGCACAATACCTTTATTTAATTATTTTTATGTGGTGCTGAGGATCAAACCCAGTGCCTTGCACTTGCTACGCAATAGCTCTACCACTGAGCTACAGTCCCAGTCCTCCCAGGCACTTTTGAAGAGGGCAACTAAATAAATATTTTAACCCAAAGCTATAGGAGTCTTGGAGAAATTTTAATGCCTAGGATTTGTTCATGATACTGCCAGTGCCATATGAATGGTAAGCACAGCCTCATTAAATTCTGATCTACCTCCATAAAAATAGTGATCTTTAAGTGTCAGCCTCTCACCTGCTTTCAATATGGAGAAGTGAGTCACTACTGGCCACTTGAATGCTTAAATGGTGACATCCAAGACACTAACATATATTTCATCAAATAGTGCAGACATGACATAAAGTATGATCAGTGGAAACAGGCTTTAAAAAAATCCTAATTGTTTGCAACAATATTATAACTTACAAAATGAAAAGGATGATTCATACTCTCAAGAGATATAAAAATTGTACAAATGTGAGCACCACAAGCATAGGGAATTTTATATTTTGTTAGTATACTCCAAGTACCTTGAACATTTCTGGCATACAATAGGCACTCGATAAACAAATGTACCATGAATGAACAATCAAGATAATATAGATGAGGAAAGGGCCGATTTCTAGTAGATTCTTAAATTCTCTGATCCATGATGATTCCAGCCCTTCACTACAACTGTATTAACTTTTTTAGATAAATAATATGAACTAGCATATTCAAGGATCCTAAGGAAAATAAACACAAAACAAGTAAATTTAAGCTGGGAAAGATGTTATGATACCCAGGATCTTTCAGAATGAGGTACTAGGAACTGAAAAAAAAATCTAGAATAGAATGCCTGAGATGGACTCCAATGGGCAAGGGTGCCTTGGGGAGAGAAGACACAGGCATCCACATTTTTTGTAATCTTGTCAAAGGTCAAAGCAAGTGTATTTAAGCAAGTAGAGTGGGAAAATAGAGAAGTTTCTCTATCTATAACTATTGTTAAAAACTATTGGACAAAAAGATGCAATATGCATTTATTGGGGAGGATTTATTTTATATCATACTAAGGTGATTTTTTTACTTAAAAGATTAAAGAGCACTAATTAAAGGCACTGAAATTACCAAAAAAATGTGATTTACTTTCATTAACAGACTACTTTAAAAGATACAACAAGCTAACATCAATTCAAGGTAGATTTAAGGACTACTATCTAACTTCAGTTAATTAAAAGAATGACAAGTATAAATAAGTATTAAAACTCTGGAACCAAAATACTGTCAATGCAATTAGTAAAACTGAGCGCAATATCATTCATTTCTTTTTCTTTTAACCTTAAAAAGAACTCATTGCCAGGCGTGGTATTATATGCCTGTAATTCCAGTGACTTGAGAGGCTGCAGCTGGAGTGTCATAGGTTCAAGGCCAGCCTCAGCAACTTAGCAAGGCCCTTAGGAACTTAAAGAGACCCTATCTCAAAAATAAATAAATAAAAAGGGCTGGGGAGGTATCTCAGTGGTAAAGCACCCTTAAATTCAAGTCCTAGTACCAAGAAAAAAACCCCCAAAACTCATAACATCTCGCACATCTGCAGTTGTATGTTGCAACATTTTGTAGCTAGAATAATTACCCAGCTCTTCAAGTTACAGGAATGAACAAGTCATATAATTTTCCAGATCACGATGTTTCACTACAGTCAAGTACTATTAAAACAAAATGAGGAATATTTCACTGATAGCATAACTCGCAGGGCATTAGCCAATGCACTTTTCCAGTAAAGAATCTAATCAACAGACATAATGGTAAACAGAATTTTCCTTAGTAAAATCTCCAACTTCATATCTTTACACTTGAGAGAAACATATGGTTCAGTCCTTACAGACTTAGCAGTAGTGGGAGGCCTGTGAAAACTGTTTGCAGCCACAACCTAGAGCACATTTTTAGGGCTTCTTTCAGAACTCACTTGAGGACTTCCTTTCTTTCTAATGTGAAATACAGATGGGGTTTTATTTTATTCACTTGCATCATTATTCATTATAATCAATGTGAATATTAAAGGATATTTTTATTTTCACCAAGAGAAACAAACTGCCATAAACCAGTTTATGCAACTGATTAAAAAAGAAAGAAAAAAAATCTTGTCCTCTTACTTTTTATTGCACCAATTTTGCAAATGGTTTTCAAAAAAGCAGGTTTAGTTGTGCACAAATTCTATCTTTTTAGCTGTTCTCACATTTTCAAATCCCATTTCTTTCTTTAACTGTACAATCACAGTGCTGTCTGCTTCTGGCATCACCAGACTTCAATATCATACATATCTGTCTATATAGCATGTTTATAATCCTGACTATTCAGACCCTAAACACAGATCCTCATTCAACAACAAGCAGACAAAGTCAAAGACTAAAAAAAAAAAAAAAAAAAAAAAATCAACCAACAAAACAAAAAGAGCAAGGTGGGCAGGGAGAGGTGGTGGGAAGGAAAGAAATTACAATTCTGGAGCCCAATACAGGAGTCCAGATGTTGGCATAGGGACACTTTCTATTATTACAGTGGGTACAAAGATGAATCACAAATATGGAAGTTTAATTACTTGAATACATTACCTCATGTATCCCCAAACCCTAGAAAAAAGGTGGGTCAGGCATGGGGCAGAGGCTATGTCTGTTTTGCAGTTTTATGTCTGGTGATGGAAATAAATTTCTTGTGAAGCTAATGGAGTTTAAGCCTGGTGTCCTTCACTTGTATAAACCTAGGAGAGCCCTAGCACTGTGTTCACATAGTCAAATGCATTTGTAAAATTTGAAAAAGTAAGCTATTTTAAGTGTGGTCATAATCTATATAACCTCCCTGCCCCCTACTGAGCTACTCATACTTCTCCATATGGCACAGGATGGGAGTCACTGCAAGTATATTCAGCTCAGGGACAGTTGAGTTGGAGACATGTCTAGTTTGGGTTTAGTGGGAATGTTCATGGATTTGTAATCATCTCTGACTAAACTCATCCATGACATCGGATGAGTTATGACCCAAAGAGGTTGTATTGGTATGAATATGTCCTATAGAAGACAGTATAAAGCTATATGAGAAGTGAAATAGAGGCTAAGTTTGAAATGTATAGAACCAGAAGCTCATTGGTCATTATATGGATATACTAGAATTACAAGTGGAGAATTTATTTCTGTTCAATGGTAAACAAAATAAAAATTCTGCATGAAATGAACTTAACAACTCTTTTATAATTATAAGTGCATTATTCTTATGTTTGAATCTGAAATGTCCCCAAAAGCTCATATGTTGGAAACTTAGTCCTCAATACAGCAAGGTTCAAAGATGGGGCTTATGGGCAAAGATTAGAGCTGTGACCTCTAATCTTTGATTAAGTGAATTAATCCATTTGAGGAATTAAACCATGGATAGTTGAATGGACTACTGGGAGATGAAACCAAGTTGGAGGAAGTAGGTCTCTGGGGGTATGCCCTAGAAGAGTTTATCTAGTCCCTGGCCTCTTCCCTCCTTTCTCTTTCTCTTTGCTTCAGGCTCCCATGAATTGAGCAAATTTCCTCTGCCATGCCTTTCTGCCATAATGTTCTGCCTCATCTCAAGCTCAGAGCAATGGACTTGGCCAACCATAGCCTGAGATGTATGAAACTGTGAGCACCAAAAAAATTTTTCCTTCTTTAAGTTTTTCCTGATAAATATTTTGGTCAAAGCAACAAAAAACTGCCTAAACACTATACACTTTTCCATCTTTAAATGAGAATCAGGTAAAACAGAATGATCATAGTGATCTCTGTATTAGTGGGGAACAACCCTTAGCAGTATTGTGGACAGTGCAATTGACTAGGTATCTCAAAGTACTATGAATACACTGATAAAAGATTAAAATTGCTTGCTAACTTAATATGAAATATTCAAAAAAGTAATATAAGACTCATACTACTACATTGAGAATATTAGTGACAATTCAGATTAAGATTCGAAAAAATTTTTTTTTAAAGATTTGAAATTCCTTAAATTCTACAGGTTATATTTGAAAGAAACTTCATAGAGATTTTCTCAAATCTTAAAGAAGTAAAATGACATGACTGATAATGACTGCCAAGACTGAGAGAAACTTTTAAAAACTGTCAATAAAAAATTATTTTGATCAGTAATGCTAGAGACTCTCCTCTTTTATTTCTTTAGAAAAATATTCATAATATTATTGTCATATGGAAAAATGATCAAGACAAAAAATATAGGGAAATATTATGGAGATGTCAGAAAAGTTAATAAAAATATTATATCTCTTTTTGGGTTTTCTAAATTTAGTGATATTTGTAGCTTTTAGAAACTTTGTTACAATTTCTTTTCTCTATTCACTATTGTAACCCAGGTTGGGCCTGTACTTAAAACTGTTTTTCTTAACAAGGGCCCCCAAATTATACAAGCTTCGGGCCTGGATCTGCCTTTGTCCTGTGCTCAGCTCAGAACCTAGTAAATTAGGTCTTTGTTGGCAGAATCACTGTTGCTGTGGAACCCAAGGTTAAGGACTCTGGCCACCCTGTGCTGAGCATTCTTAGCACATCCAGCCTCTATCCTTGATCAGTTTTGGAATCCTGGTGGAACCAACCTGCCACAGAGATTCTGAATCCATCCTGTGGGAAGCTGGGATGGCAGAGGCAGAGACTAATATATGGTTTCACAGTCCAAAATAATATTTGTGCTTTCACTCTTGAAGGGTACTGAAATTAATAAAAAGAAACTCTTCCTGTCTCCAAAGAGTATGCAAATTAATTTTCATGTGTTTGGAAATGTATTCCTCTGCGTTATGTTTCTCATTTGAAGAAAATAGTTACTCTTCCTACCCTTTAAACTGTATAATGTGAAACATATGTGAGTAGGATTACATCAAGTCCCAAGATATCAATGTTTGGAAGTAACTGAAGTGTTCCACATAGAGTTCCAAGTTAAAATACTTTAACTGGAATTAACATGCACATTGTGACCTGATATTGTTATTCTACTCATGTTCCCACTTGACAGTATTTCCAGCCTGAAGGAATATTTAACCTCAAAATTTCTAGATTGCTTCACTTGCACCAAGGCTAGAAGTCTAGGAAACTCTCTTAACTAACCACAAAGCCTAGATACATGGTTGGGTGAACTGATTCCTGCTTGGAGATGCTTCTGAGGCACCAGTAACTAGAACTAGACCCATTCCTCAGCCCAGGAGAGCTTGATGGGAGAGGTGAGAGTAGATGGTCCATGCTCAGGGTGCTGGGGGCAAGTATAGAGCTACATGATATCTAAAGGAAAAGTCAAACAGCTGATGTTATGGGTTCTGATAATCTGAGTGCAGTACCCCAAAAGGAGAAAACGTGGAGCCTAGAGGAAAGCAGTTTGGAAGTTCCAATGGGCAGAGACTTAGCATCAGGGATGCCTATTAGTAGGTAATGAAACAATAGCCACCTGACTGGTATTCAGGGCCAAGTTCCAATTCCTGGGAAGGGATGATAGTAAAGAATGATAATAACACAGCAGGACTCTGTTGAGGATATGAAATCAGGTACCAGCCACAGGAAAGCAAGGCAGAACCTCTGTTAACTACCCTGAAGCAGAAGTAGGTAGCCAAGAGGATCTTGGAGAATGTGACAGAAACTTATCAGAACTTAGAGCTGGACCAGCAACAAAAGTGACTTGATGTAGAATCCCATAGAATTGAGCTAGAGTCCCTTATATCTGTTCTGATCTAGGTCTGAACAGCAGGATAAGCTGAGCTCATGGTTAGGGCCAAGTGGACTTTGTTGAGGGAATAAGAGGGCTACAGAGACTTGGAACCAGGTACCGCCTGACTGAGGATGAAGTAAAGGAAGGTCCTACACATGTACAGGGCTTTTGGAATACTTCATTGAAATTTAGCAACAAAAAGAAGATCATTTGACTCTTTCATGCTACTTTTATGAAAAAGAAGACCTTTTAATAAGGAGAATATTTTTGGTGGGAGAAAGAAATATTTGGATTTTTGAAACATATTCTTTTAGCTTTTCTTTATACTTAATAAAAAAGAAAGTTAAAACAGACTGTAGCTAAGAATTCTCTTTTTTTTTTTTGCAAATTCAGAAAGGATTAAGTTAGGACAGAGAAAGCTACTTTCTCTTCCAAGACATGGATTTAGCAATTGTTTAACACAATTCCTCACCGAGGAAGCTGCTCAGCACATTTTCTTTTTCTCTTGACTCACTGTCTGATTCATCAGGGAGATAGGACGTACCAATTCTGGATGTCACTGGGGTACTCATTTACCCCCTTATACCATTTTCAATTCCTAGGGCTGGAAGTAGGGAATATACCAAAAGATTAAAAATACCACAAATGGAATTTAGAATTAGGCTTGTAGCCATAGACCTGTTAGGATGAGCCCTGGTTGATAATATGTTAGCCCTTAACCCTGTGTGTAAGCTAAGTTTCTATCATTGGGTTTCACCCTCAGTTCCTCACTTAGTAGTATAATTCCTTGTGGGAGGGAGACTTACATGGAGCCCCAGTCTAGTTGGCTGAGCAGTTAATACATTGCTATCTCTGGATCTTATCCTCTAAAAGACAATCCTATTTCCTATGCCTCCAACTTCTGCCTCGGGCTCTTTTTTGAAGATGAATGATAGCTCTAAGCCATGGAAATGGTGTCTGCTTATCTTGGAACATTACTTGATGCCTGAATATCTGCCTGCAATAACATTGAGATTGGCAACTTCTCACTCTTAGACACTAAATAGAGCCACTAGAAAATGATCCTGAAGGCTATGACCTGATAAGGCCTGAACCCCCTTGTCCATTTTTTCACCTAGAGTCTTAGAGAGGATCTCCATGATGTGTTGTATGGAGAGACAATAAATAAATAAATAAATAAATAAATAAATAAATAAATAAAAAGAAAAAAAGAAAAGCAAAGAGTTGGAACCTGGGAGAGTTGTTCCAGCTCTGCTACTTAATTTTAGATAATATTCTAAGCTTTTATCTCATATAAAAAGGAGACTAATGATTCCTACTCCTATGACAACTATTAAAATTACATGAGATAAATAATATAAAGCATCTCTTATAGTGTCTGCATATAAAGGTTACTCAACAAATGATTGCTATCATAATTACTAGCAAAAGTAAGAAAAAAAACTAAATTCATTCATCCAACAAATATTTATTTGCTACCAAGTATTGTATTGAGCTTTGGAAGTACAAAGGTGAAAAAGACATGGTTCTCTAGTGGAGAAGAAGCAATAAATAGACATCTTCAGCACAGTATGCTATGGATAGTGCAATGACACTTTTTAGCCTGGGTGACACAGATCTACATTGGAGGGGCATCTAAACTGGAGATTTTCCTAGAAGAAAATCCCAAAAAAAAAAAAAAAAAAAAGAGCTGGAAGTGGATGTGTGAAACAAAGGTGGAAGAGTGTGAAAGAGCTTGGTGGCTTGGGAAATTGCAAGTAGTGGCTGGAATATGGCCTGGGAGCAGAGAGGTGAGTCACTGAAGGAAATGGAAAGTAAATGGGTGTCTTTCTTGATGACTCTTGTGGCTGGGCTAAGGAGTTTGGGATTAAATCTGAGAACTCTAAGTGGATGGTGATGGATTTAAGCAGGGGAACAACATGATCAGATTTGTGTTTTAGAAAAAGACTCCAAAGCTTCCATGAATGACATCATGAATTAAAAAAAAAATGAAAACAAAGACAGAATCACCATGATAGAGACCCATGTGCTACTCCAGAAGTATGTTCTTTTATTTTAATCCTGTAATGGAAATGTTATGCCAAAATGACTTCACAAACATTAAGATAATGAAAAGAAAATATTTTTGGAATAAAAATTATTTTAGCTTGAGTTTCCTGATTTATCAAAAGACATAACATCTTCAAACATGAGTAAAATCAAAGTCCAGGATCCCCACATATACTCCCACACCTATGATTTTAACACCTGAGCATGGATCCCAGGAAGTCACAGGCTGGCTGAAAATGACTTTATAAATAGAAATTATTTAATGTGAAATATTTAGTTTTCCAGGAACCAGTGTAAATCCATGTCTATACTGAACTCTATAAATATTATTGACAATTTAAGAAATTCTTAAAATTCTCAACTTTATAAACTACTACTCCCATAGTATATATCCATCACATTGTCATTTTTTTGGGGGGTGTTGGCAGGATATTTAATTTTTGAGAAGTTGTTGTAAAATAATTTAATGGAACTGAATTATAATTAAAGACAACCATTGTATCAATCATACAGATGAAATATTAAATCAGAGATGTTAGGTATTGCTTCTCAATATCATTGAATTGATAGAGTACTCTACCTCTAACCTCTTATCATCTGACTAGCAAATATTTTCACTGTTTAAAACACTGTGAGTTGGGGCATTCTGCTATTGTTTTGAAAACAACTTGTTGAAGAATTTACTGCCAGAATGTGGAATGCTGCAAATAACACTTACCAAATTGTAGAATTGGATGACTGGAAGTGGTAGATCCAAGGACAGTGAGGAGGGTGCCATTCTTTCAGGCTGAGGAAATAGTGACTGGAAAATAGTTCACTGAACTATCACTTAGTACCTGAGACAAAGCCTTCTGGACTTGAGTATTAGGGAAAATGGTAGTGAGAAAAAGAATGTTGGTGTGTGTGGGCTGCTTCTCATGTCTTTCACTAAAAGCTAAAAATAGGAAAGCTTATGCTGAAAGCAGAGAAGTACATGGGAACCAATAGTAGAAGATAAACTTACTTGCCAAAATTACTTCTAAGTATCTGCTTTTAAAGATCTACACTGGACAAAGGTAACTAGTTTTGTTTTTGTCCAAGATAGGGTTACAAATCTCCACTTGAATCCATTGTTTCCAATTGTACTGAGGCAGAGGTCATCAAAATGTGGACCAGAGGAAATGGGTAAATCTCAGGGAGGTGTCTGTGGCTAGAACACTGGCATTGCCAGACCTGAAGACCATATCCAAATGGGTTCCCTAGCATTACTTCCTGGATTGTGGAACTGCCTGGAAGAAAAGATATTAGAATTCACTAAGTTTTAAAGAGAATTATCTAACAAATAAATTCTAAGCCTAACAAACCACAACAATGACCCACCCAGTGATAGTTCAGTCTCTAAGGGACTCTTAATAGGTCCTTCAAACTCACACTAACAGGAAGGATTAAACCCTTCACTGCAGTCTTAAATGTGGCCAGTGAAGGAAGACGTTTGCAGAGGACAGAACTAAGGGTTACAGAGAGCCATAGATCCCAGAAAACAATCAGAGATGACCAAATCAGCTGGTCAAGGAACTCATCACTACCCCAGTAAGCAGTCCTCTCTTCTTTCTAATCAGACATGATATGAGATACAGATCAATGTCCATCCTGTGTTACTTTCCTTTTTCCCCTTCTCAAGTCATAGTTTTAATTATTGTTATCATGTTCCTTCTCCACTATCATATTTTGAAAATGTTTTATATGGAAAACTTGTTTTTAAGCCATGGGACCCTGGTTCACAAGAAGCCAAGGCCAAACCTGGCAGAGAGATCCTAGACTTAAAGCTGGATATAATTACTGGCTGAGATTTTGGATTGCTTCCTTGTGGGGAAGAAATGAATGTGTCTCATATTCTTATATAGACATTTTTTGGATTCTGTGTGTGGAAGATTTGAAGCTAGACTAATCATTTATGATACTATTGGTTGTCTACTCTGCTTCCATTTCCTCTGCTTCCTTACTATTGAACAAACCCTACTTTTGTTCAGGTACTCACCTCATTCTATGTGTCCATGTGCATTGGGAGACACCAACTGACTGGTTTAACCCAATCAAGTTTCTCCCACTGCCCTTGCTGGTAGCTATTATAGAAAAAAAAGAGAAAGAAGAAAGCCACAGCTTCTCTCTGTATGCTGAACTTTATCATGTTGGGTTATGAATCATGCACTTGCTACAGCTATGGTATGATCACGAGAAGAGCTTTATGCTAAGGAGAGGAAAACAATGGAAAGAAACAGGGATCTTTAGGCATTGAGTTAAATAGTCTAGAGCTTCTCTACCTCAGGGTTTCTGGTCATGTGCAATCATAAATATCCTATTACTTAACTCTATCTAAATTGAGGATATTTTTTCCTTGCAGTTCAAAGCATCCTCACGAATCTATCTCTGTCTCATCCTTTGAGTGCTGTTTTTACCTGATTAATTTTTTTAACATAAAATTCCCTAGAGGCAGCTCATTGAAGCTAAAGACTGTGCACTAACCTGGATGCTGGATTCAAGTGTAATTTTTTAGAGCATGAATACAATTATTCAGTCATACCACATGAATAGTAATTCAGGCTCTAGTCTTTTAGTATCTTTTATAGGTTGAGTTGTATCTTTCCTTACCAACAAAATTCATATGTTGAAATCCTAAAATCACAGTTTCTTAGAATATGGCCTTATTTGGGTATAGGGTCTTTATGCAGGTAATAAAGTTAAAATGGGACCATTGTTGTAGGCCTTCCCTCCGATATGACTGTGTATGTGTAAGGAGAGGAAACCTGGACACAGACACACATAGAGGGAAAACAATGTGAAGAAACATGGAGAAGGCAGTCCTCTAGAGCCTAGGAGAGAGGTATGGAACAGATCCTTCCCTCCAGCCTTCAGAAGAAACCAACCTGCTAGCATCTTCACCTCAGACACCTGTTGTTTAAGTCACTCAATTTGTGGTACTATGTTATGACAGCCCTAGCAAACTAATATGTATTTGTGACACTGCCTCTTTGTAATCCCAGCAACTCGGGAGGCTGAGGCCTCAAAGCCAGCCTCGGCAAAAGCAAGGCACTAAGCAACTTAGTGAGACCCTGTCTCTCAATAAAATGCAAAATAGGACTGGGGATGTGGCTCAGTGGTTGAGTGCCCTTGAGTTCAATCCCCAGTACCAAAAAAAAAAAGAAGAAAAAACAGGGATAAAAGTCTTTCTCAAATTTAGCAAATTGCATATGCAATGTTACAATGCCACTCATTCAATTAATTATTCAACTTAATTTGATAAGCATTTATTGAGTGACTGCTATATACCAGGATTTGTTAAATGCTAGGTTCTCAGAGACAAATAAAATATTTTCACTTTGTTCTCAAAGATCTCAGTACAGCCTATTGTGTAGTTGTTAATTTAAACTAATTAAGAGAAGAAATTGTTATCAAAACCTTTAAAGGAAACTATTACTCAGTAAGCCATATGGCAATTGCAGATCATTCTTGTACATGAATTAAAGCAGATTTCTAGAATAAATGAACATGATAAATAAATATAATATACATGACAGGAATAAAGTTGCACTAATCTTAAAATATTTGATAATTCAGATTGACTTTTCTAATTGGTCTCAATTAGAGAGGCATTATCCAAGGATTTCCAATAAATAATTTTTTAAAAGTTGCTCAAAACTATCAGACGTTCCTAAAATGTTGAGATTACAAAGGAAGAGGGGTAGTAAAAAAATATTTAAAATGTGATCTTGTCCTCACTTAACATATTATCTAACAGAATACCAACCCATTGAAAAAATAAATAACTACACCTACAAAGTAAGGTCTGAGGAAAAGAAGATCTAAGTATGAGCAAGGGTTAGTTTTGGAAGGCTTTCTATGCAAAAAGGGGTCTCTCAGGCAACGTTTTAAAGAAAAGAAGGAAGCATCCCACAGCCATCTTTGGGTATTGTTCCAGTTCTCCTCCACGCTTATAGCCAGGAATTAGATTCACATTTCCTTTGCCTGGAAGCACCAGACTCCTTTTACCATGAGCCTTTACAACCAGGCCCCGCTTTCTACCAACTTCCCTTGATGCAAATAGTGTGAACTCTAAAAATCTTCCAGTCCAATTGACTTCAGTTGCTTTTTCAAAACACCATGCATCTGTTCTCAAACTAATAAGTGGTCAGAAGTATTAAGAATATTTAAGCTTAATTTAAAGTCTATCTATCCTTAATTCTTCTAAGTTTTCCTTGATGATTACCTATTACCTACTTATAGGGAGCCATAGAATGATTCTTTAATATCTGAGGTTCTTTGTAAACCTAATTCATAGTAAATAACATGTCTAACCTTGGATGCCATTTTGGATCCTTTCGTGTTTAAAATTAAAATTAGGCTTTTTATCTACTATTAGGAAAGGGAAAGGGGAGTGGAGAGGAAGGAGAGAGGCAGGGTAAAAGAGCAAAAGTGGGGGAACATCAACAAATCACAGTATGTGTATGTATGGAAATATCTCAGTAAAACCCATTAACTTGTACAATTAATATGCATTAATAATTATAATAAAAGTTGAGCTTCTTTGTAAAAAGATAAATATTTGAAAATACCATTTGTCTCTTTTATTCCCAAAGAGAGCTCTAGTCAGGAAAATTAATCAAGAAAAAAAATTCATTTTAGTCAAAGTGAGCACAGATGTCCAAGAAATGTAGCCTATAAGGGATTTAAGAAGGCCCATAAGTATCTTTCTAGTTGTTGAATTTAAGAGGAGAAACTAAATATAAAGGAGGTTAAAGCAGAGAAGATTGGTTCTACCTTAGAAACAGAGTTTTAGGTTTGGAAATGACATCAACCATTATCAAGTTACTAATGGGAGGACTGGGATTCAGTACTTGTCCAAAGTCTCAGAGTCACTGGAAGATTTAGAAATGCACCCAAGTATCCTTGACTCCAGTCTTTTCTGAACACTACCCCTAGTGGTGACAACCATTCAATAGTAACCTCAATCATTTGCACCAGGATCAGAGTCCCTTCTGAAGGGATCTAATTCTAGGGTAACACAGGCAAGAGGTTTGCAAACTTTTCTGTAAAAGGCTCGATAGTAAATATTCCAGAGGTCATGGGTCACTCACAATATGAGTCTTTGTCTCGTATTCTTTTTCTACTCCTTTTTTTTGTTACCCTTTACAAGTATTTTTAAAAATTTTTTTCTTAGATTGAGCTCCAGTTAAAGGACAGGCGAAAGGCCAGACCTGTTTGCTTGGCCAGAGTTTGCTAATCCCTGCCATGGGTCAGAGTGTGTTGGTCAATGAAGTCTCTATGTGGTAGCCAGCTTTCCATTACTGGAACAAATCCCCGAGGTAATCAACTTTTAAAAGGAAAACGTTTACTTTGTCTCAAAGTTTTAGAAGTTCCAATTCATGGTTGGTCCTGCTGTTTTGAGTCCTGGGCAGCGTGACATGGTAGGAGGGTATGGCAGAGCAAAACCGCTCACCTCATGGCAGGAAGTAAAAAAGAAAGAGGATGAACCAGGGTGCCATGATCCCCTTTGAGGGTATAACTCCAATGACCCAAAGACCTCCAGTAGGCCCCACCTCTTAAAGGATCTCTGCTCCTAATAGGGCCAAGCTTGGGGACCAAACCCTTTAATACATGGGCCTTTGGGGGTCATTCCAGATGCAAACTATAGAAGCTTCATTGACTCAGGGAAAAATGAAAAAAATAAATAAATAAATAAGGGTAATGTGGTGGAGCTAAATTCATTCAATTTAAAGGACTGCCCTCTGTTCTGACATATCTTTCCTCCATTTTGGAAGAGATAAATTCATTTAAAAATGTTCTTATTTTTATGGACTAATGAGGATAAAAATTGTTCTTTTTTTTTTTTTTTTGACGGAGGTGGGGTACCAGGAATTGAACTCAGGGGCACCCACCACTGAGCCACCTCCCCAACCCTATTTTGTATTTTATTTATAGACAGTCTCCCTAAGTTGCTTAGTGCCTCACTGTTGCTGAGGCTGGCTTTGAACTTGAGGTCCTCCTGCCTCGGCCTCCCGAATCACTAGGATTATAGGCATGTGCCACTGTGCCTGGCTGGTTTTTTGTTTGTTTGTTTGTTTTTTTAATGTTCTTCCTTGGCTTAAAAAAGAAGAAGAAAAGAAAAGAAAAAAATTAGTGATCTATGCTCTTAATAAAAAATTATATATATTTTATTGGTCCCTGATATCTCAAAGTCTAATGACACTTTTTGGGAGTCACTGCTCCAAAATAAGGCATTTTAGGCTTTTAGAATGTATCCAAATGGAATTCACAACTGAATGCAACATAAAACTTATACCTAAGAAACTCTAATTGAGGTTGATAATTATTTCAGAGACATTTGACAAGCTCTGGGGTTCCCTTTATTTGGATGACAGAATGTTACTTTGTACAGTGAGTTACAAAGCTCAGTGCTATTGCATTTCTGGACTTTACTAATGGAAATAGCCTTTCTTGAGACCTAGCTCTCCTGTTATGGTATCATGTAAGAAAAAAAAATCATAAATTCTTTAAAGGCAGAAACCATATTTTGTTCATATATTTATCTTCCCACAGCATCAAACATGGTAATGAAAACCATGTGTATTTTCCTGATTAAATAAATAAATAAGCAAGACAATCAGAAGCTCAGAAGTATATTGGAAAGATAACCACCTATAACAGACACAAATCTGGAGAAAATTAGGGGGTTAGTTCAAATGAGAATCCTGACATTTCTGTTATTACCATGAAAAGGGTTTGCTTCTTGAACAGGTACAGGTATGAAACCTAGTGTTTCAGTTGGGTAGAGTTTGGGTAGAATGTTCCATGCTCAGAGCAATGTCCCAAATTGTGCTAAAAATAATAGAAGAATTATAATTTTGCAGAACTCTTGTTGATCTCTTTTATATTGAAGCAATGTCTCCTCTCCACATACCTTTTTTTATTTTTTTATCCCAATACCAGAGCTTGAACCCAGAGGTGCTTAACTACTTAACAACTAAGCCATATCCCAGCACCTCCTCCCCCATTTTTTTGAGACAGGGTCTTGCTAAATTGTTGTGGGCCTCTCTAAGTTGCTGAGGCTGGCCTTGAACTTGCAATCCTCCTGCCTCAACCGAGTCACTGGAATTAAAAGCATGTGCCACCACATCCAGCTCTACATACCTTTATTTATATTTTTAAAGCTGTATAGGCCAATGATAATATAGAAAAATTTCTGATATACATTTTCTGGTTCAGGTACAATGAATAAGTTTGCAAAGTATTATTTTATTTCCAATCAATAAATATATGGGGACTGGTGTTGTGGCTCAGTGGTAGAGCACTTGCCTAGCATGTGTGAGGCACTAGGTTTGATTCTCAGCACCACATATCAATTAATGAATAAAATAAAGGTCCATCAACAACTAAATAAATTCTTTTAAAGTCTGTTTTAAATAAACAAATAAATAAATATACGGAATACATGCTGTTATGGTCTGATGAGAGGTATCCCCCAAAAGTTCACATGTGAGACAATGCAAGAAGGTTTGGAGGAGAAATTATTAAGTCATAGACTTAACCTAATCAGTGAATTTATCCCTAGTGGGATTAATTGATTGGTAACTGGAGGCTGGTCAGGTGTGGCCGGAGGAAATGGTTCATTGGGGGCATGGTTATGGGGTATATAATTTGTATCTGGAGAGTGGATTCTCTCTCTCTCTCTCTCTCTCTCTCTCTTTCTCTCTCTCAGCTTTCTGATAATGATGTGAGCTGCTTCCCTCTGCCATACTCTGGCCGTGATGTGCAGCCTCACCTCGAGCCCCAAGAAATGGAGCTGGCTTTCTATAGACAAAGACCTCTGAAACCATGAACACTCAAATAAACTTTTTCTCTTTTCCAGTAGTTCTGGTCAGGTCATGTAGTCACAGCAGCAAAAAAAAAAAATGACTAAAAAACAATGCTAAAAATGGAATGGTATTTTTTTCACAGAATTTTTTTCATATTATATTATTGAATAATATAGAACCAGCACATTTCAAATGTTGAAAAATTTGACTTTCTGCCTAAGTAACTTTAGGTACTGAGTTACATCACTAGCCAGCACTTGCCATCTGTTGCCCCTACCTCTTTATTTTCTTTATCTTTTTTCTTTTATAATTCTTAACAGCTCATACTATAGCAATTGCTATTAAGATATTACAATTTATTTATTATGTTTCATTATTTTTACAAAACCAACATAAAAAGAGAAAAAAGATTATTTCCTAGTAACTTGCCTACTGAGGAGGTTGAGCTTGGGCCTGATCTGTGCTTAATTTCATTCACCGTATATGAAACTCAGTGTTCAAGTACCTCAAGGCATTTGCAGACATACTTTGGGAATTTAAATTATTGAACACCAGTACACATAATTTCAGTGTTTAATTTTAGATATGTACTTAACATTAGTGACAATTAAATGCCATGCTTTTATGTATAATTTCATGTTGTTCTTTCAATTTCCTATTTCCAAATCTCTTCTATCACCAGAAAACTACAAGAAACAGAGCAAGAAAAACTGACATTGATTTGAAATAGCTTCCTTTGGGGAAATTTTTTGTTTAAAAACGGGTTTATCCTAGGTGATACTTCATTTGGCAATCCAATTGTGACCAACTATGAAGTTTTATCTGTCAATTCTCATCTTTATACCCAGAGAAGGGCTGGTAGCATACTTTTCCAAGCAAATTAAAGAGTAGTTTTCTTAGTTCCCATTTCAGGTTTTTAGAGCATAGAAATGTCCTTCAGAACAAGCTAGATGCTCATATCCTAACTCCATGAAGGTGCGCTTTCCCTTCTAGTTGCAACGTGGCTGGATTCCACTTTTACAAAATAACATTGGTGAGCATCTGGAGAATGACCTGGGAGAATTCTTGAAACTCATGGCAGAATAGCTCTCTGCCTTCATGTCTCTCTTCCTCAGGCCCATCTCCTGGTGGTCTGGCCCTGTCATATACAGAGTCTATGCCATGGTGTGTCTGGCTGGAAATAAAAGCAAAAGAAAAACTACCCAAGTAATGTCAAATTTGTTCAATTTTATTCTCCCTTATAGAAAGTAAAGTGTCAGGGGCCATAATTTAAATCAACAAGTAGATGAACTTTTGACAAATATATTACCTTCTGCTGGGAACATAGGTCCTCAGTGAGTCCATCCATCTAATCCTATTTAGGATCACGGCATTTCAGATCTGGAAGGGATCTCAGTAACCCCCAATTGCAGTCAGGCAATTAGAGGTCAAAATATCAGTTTTATTATTTATAAAGCTGTTTGTGGAATGAGGGTTAGGGCTGAGGGCCAAATGCATTTGTCAATGTTTTTTGCCCTTCCTCACACCTATCCTTATCCCTAAACCAGACTCTAGAAGAGAACTTGAAACTGACTCAGCTTGGCTTATGTATTGATGGTCATGTTAATAGTTTAACTCTACCTAAGTATGATCTGTGGATTAATGGCTGTCAGTCACTAACCAGGTGGGGTAAGAGGCCAGAGGACCACTATTCTGGGAAAGTCCCTCCATATGGGAACACAAAGAGTAGGAAGAAGCATACCACCTCCCAGCATTTATGAGAGGCAATGCCATAGGGATTCTGGTGAATAAAATCCTCCATTTTGTTTCAAAATAACTTGAAAGCAGATTAACAGGGAATGTACCATAAATTATTAATACAGAACTCTACTCTTAATATATAAAAGACTTCTACTAATCTCTTACAAACATATCAGTAAAAAAAAAAAATAAGTTTAAAACCACTGTAAGAATGGTTTCCTTTCTCCAAGTCTTATCACAACAATTTGTCTCACGTCTCTAATTTTGAATAATTTTAACAAAAAACATTCTGCAAAAAGGAATACTGGAAACAGAATTGCTTTATATGAAAGAAATTTAAGATTAAAACAAAGAAGATGAGTTTTGCTTGTAGTTCAGTTCTGAATTATAATACTTTTAAAGCCAAAAAATAAATATCAGGAAGCAACATTATACTAAATTAATAAAGTTAGCAAATATCTTATGGAAGCCATCTGTCAGAAAATAAACCAACAAAGGCAATAACAGATCCATATGGATAGGTACTCAGTGTGCTTGTTGAATTATTAAAAGGAGTGACTATATAAAATCTAAGGAAACTGAACTTTCATTTCAGAACATTAAGACCTTTAATTCACTCAAAGTTCATCATTTCAATAAAATACTTGTGGTTATGAGGCTGTGAGCTTATATTTTATGACCTGTAATAGAAGTGCTATTTTGGACAGGACTTTACCAAAATTAAACTGACATGATATTTAAAAAATATTCAAGTTGTTCAGATGACAAAATACAGAGGGTCTTTAATCTGTTTCCTTTAATTTCTTCATGAGAAATATTTTTTTCTTAAATGAAAATTTTCATCCACAGTATATCCTACTTACACTGTAGTGAGAATCGAAAATACTCTGCAACACTTAACTAATCTATTTTGTCAAGACAAAAAGGTAATTTAAAAAAATAAGTCATATATAAAGAACACCTACAGACCTGGGAAACTGCAAACACCAAGTTCGTTTTGTAGTTCACTGAGCATCCTAATTAGGGTTTCTATGCTGCTTTGATCTCTCCTCTTCTATTCTGGATGATCTCATCCACTCCCTCAACTTCAAATACCATCCTTTTTTAAAAAAATATTTGTTTAGATGTAGGTGGACACAATGCCTTTATTTTATCTATTTATTTAATGTGGTGCTAAAGATTGAACGCAGGCCTTGTGTGTGCTAGACAAGCATTCTACCACTGAGCCACAACCCCGGTCCTTCAAATACCATCTTATTTTTTAATCACTTCCTGTGCCTTGGCCATCACCTCTCTTCTACTGTTTTGACCCATGTGTCTCTAAGATAGATAACCTCTTTGAGAGGTTTATAGTTTCATAAAAATATATAGGCTGGTAGCCAAAAACATACATTGGAGAAAAGACAGCCTATTCAACAAATGGTGCTGGGAAATCTGGAAATCCATGTGTAGCAAAATGAAATTAAACCCCATCTCTCACCCTGCACAAAACACAACTCAAAGTGGATCAAGGACTTAGGCACTGGAACAGAGACCCCAAGCCTAATAGAAGAAAAAGTAGGCCCAAATCTCTACCATGTTGGCTTAGGAACCGACTTCCTTAACAAGACCCCTAAAGCACAAGAAGTAAAATCAAGCATCAATAAATGGGATGAAATCAAATTAAAAAGCTTCTTCACAGCAAAGGAAACAATCAATAATGTGAAGAGAGAGCCCATAGAATGGGAGAACTTTTTTACATGCATCTCAGGTACAGCACATATCTCCAGGATATATAAAGAACTCAAAAAACTTAACACCAAAAAAACAAAGAACCCAATCAATAAATGGGTTAAGGAACTGAACAGACACTTCACAGAAAAAGAAATATGAATGGTCAACAAATATATGAAAAAATGTTTAACAACTGTAGCAATTAGAGAAATGCAAATCAAAACCACACTGAGATTCCACCTCACTCCAGACAGAATGACAATTATCAAAAATACAGCAACAATAAATGTTGGCGAGGATGTGGGGAAAAAGGTACACTCACATGTTGCTGATGGGGCTGCAAATTGGTGCAACCACTATGGAAAGCAATGTGGAGATTTCTCAGAAAACTTGAAATGGAACCACCATTTGACCCAGTTATCCCACTCCTCAGTTTATACCCAAAGGACTTAAAATCAGCATACTACAGTGATGCAGCCACATCAATGTTTATAGCAGTTCGATTCACAATAGCTAAGCTATGGAACCAACCTAGGTGCCCTTCAACAGATGAACGGTTAAAGAAAATGTGTTATATATACACAATGGAATATTACTCAGTCTTAAAGAAGAATGGAATCATGGCATTCACTGGTAAATGAATGGAGTTGGAGAATATCATACTAAGTGAAATAAGACGAACCCAAAAAAACCAAATGCTGAATGTTTTCTCTGATATGTGGAAGCTAATCCACAATAAGAGGGTGGGGATAGGGAAGAATAGAGTTACTTTATATTAGGTAGAGGGGAGTGAAAGAAGAGGAAGGAGTATGGGGGAGGGAATGATAGTAGAGTGAAACACATTATTACCTCATATATATATGTGTGACTGAATAATCGATATGATCCTGTAACATGTATAATCAGAAAAATGAGAGATTACACTATATGTATGATCTATCAAAATGTACAAATGCATTCCACTGTCATGTACAACTAATTGGAACAAATAAAATAAAAAACTAAAAATGCATTCTATTGTCATGTATAACTAATTAGAACAATAAAAAAAGATACAAGTCTGTAAACAAATGTACATGTTACAAATATTAATATCAGCTGGGCATGTGGCGCACGCCTGTAATCCCAGCGACTTGGGAGGCTGAGGCAGGAGGATCGCGAGTTCAAAGCCAGCCTCAGCAACTTGGCGAGGCCCTAAGCAACTCAGTGAGACCCTGTCTCTAAATAAAATACAAAATAGGGCTGGGGATGTGGCTCAGTGGTCAAGTGCCCCTGGGTTCAATTCCCAGTACCAAAACAAAACAAAACAAAACAAAAATATTAATATCAGCCCATACAGGTTATGTGAGGTTACAAAAGGGACAGGAAATGCTTCATAGGGGAAACAGCATTGCAATAGATGTCTAAGAAGGGAGTGACGGAAAGATAGGAAGAAGATTGTGGGGAGAAAGAGAGTAGGAGTCAAATTTCTAAATCATGAAACAACTTCTGAAACAATTTCCTAAATTTAGATTCTAGAATACAAAGTGGGAAATCAGTTAAGAGCCAAATTGGGAGTGGGGGGGACTACATGTCATAGTTGACAATTTGAATTTATTCCATATTTCTTCTACCTATTATGGAGCAATAGGAAAACATTACAGGGTTTTTTTAAGGAGAGGAGAAACAGGATCTGATTTGGATATATCAGAGGGGGGAAAAAAGCTTTCCTATTTTAATCCCAACTGCTTTCTAAAGAGAATGAATTAAATTTGTTCTTTTTAGCCCCTGAAGAGATTTAGTCATACATGTTTGTGAGTAGAAAGCTAGAAAAGTTAAACCGTTGTGCTTTCCAGGGAGAGAAGGAATTTCCTAGATAACCAGAGGGAAACAGGATAGAGGTGAGAAAAGCTGGGAGAAAGGTAGTGCCCCCTACATCTTCTATAAAGTACTAACTCGCACACACTTTGGTTGGGTTGGTTGGTTTGTTTTGATAGAAACTCAATTTTACTTCAAGATCAGTCCTGAGACTGCACTCATGGAGCAGTTCCTAAGGACAGAAAGAGTGTGAGGACATTGGGACAAACAGACTCTAAGGTGTTTCCCCATGATCTCTGCCTCCTGGTGTTCTCAACTTGGCTATCCATACCTCTTTGAGTGTGGGCAGGACCGTTGACTTTCTTGTAACTAATAACTTGCTTGTTGCTAAGGTGATGGGTGTCCCTCCCATGATTGCATTGCTATGTCTCACTAGCAGATTCAGTCTAGAGACTCTCCTTGCTATTCTGATCAAGTAATCAGCCCAGTTAGAAAAGCCCATGTAGCAACAGATTATAGGTAGCCTCTAAGAGTACAGATGGCCCCTGGGTGCTATGGGCACCCTCAGCCAATAGCCAGAAAGAACCCAGGACCTTCACCCCTACAACCACAGAAATGTATTTTGCTAACAAACTGAGTGAACTTGAGAGCAGATTCTTCCCCAGTCAAGCCTCCAGATGAGGACACAGCCCTGTCCACAATTTCATCCAGCTTTGTGAGATCCTAAGCAGAAATAACAAATGCATGTTGTTTTAATCCTCTAAAAATTTGTTACCCAGCAATAGAAAACTAATACACACATAAATCGGTAGCCCCCTACTCCCCACGTTCATAGATATTTCATAATCTGTACCCCTCCCCTCCTCTGATTTATGGATTACTTAAATTTGAAGAGAGAAAGTAACTTTCAAAGCAGCTTGTGAGAATGGATTAAAGGAATGTGAGATTACAGGTGGAAGAGAATAGCAACAGCCCAGGTGAGAAACAGTGAGGGCCTAAGCCAAGGAAGTAGCAGTGCCATTTACCAAGGTAGTTAGGAACTACAGGAGAAGAAAAGGTTCATCTAGAAATAGAATGAATGCATTTGAAACATAACAAGTTCAAAGTGTCTGAAGATTCTTCAAATGAAGCTATCTAGTAAGCTTTAGTACTAACTTTGCAAGATACAAGTCATTTTGCAGACTCTCACTTTCCCTGTCATAACCCTTCACCACCTGACACCAACCTACCCTTTCAGGCCTCTTCATGTATTCTATACTTTCTGGAGCTACTGGATGTTCTCCAAACATGACTTGAATACTCCCACTTCCATGTCTATGTTCATGCTGTTGCCTCTGATTGAAATGCACTTCCCTTTCATATTTATTGATGAAAATCCTACTCATGTTTTAAAATATCAATATGCTCTGTTAGAAAATAGGCTCCCTCAAGGGTAGAGTTCTTTGTCTTGCTCACAGATAAATCTCAAAAACCTAGAACAGTGTCTGGCACATAGTGACACTCAATACATATTTCTTGAGTGAATGGACAAATGTCTTCTTTTTTTAATTTATTTATTTTTTATTCACACAGTTCATATAATCTTACATATACATAGGATAATACTGTCTGTCTCAGTCTACTATTTTTCCTTCCCCTATCCCCTCCCGTCCCATTTTCCTCCACACCATGCATACTTCCTCCATTCTTTCCTATTTCCCCCATGACCCCTGCCTGCCCCGGCCCTGCCTGCCCCGGCCCTGCCTGCCCCGGCCCCCCCTGCCCCCCATTATGTATCAGCATCCACTGATCAGAGAAAACATTTGGCCTTTGGTTTTTTTGGGGCATGGCTTATTTCACTTAGCATGATATTCTCCAACTCCACCCATTTACCAGCAAGTGCCATAATTTTATTCTATAAAGTCATTCCTAATTATTTTTCCAGTCGCAGAGTACATACTAATGTATTTCATATCAGAGACACTCCATAAATGGTTGCTGATAAGCAGTACAGCTATGAAAATGAGGAAACGAAAAGGTAAATTTAGTAGGAAAGGTAATAAAAGGGTAGGTGTATACCTGAATTTTAACTGTTTAAAACTACAGGTCAGTGGACATGTATTTACCAAGCACTTCATATATGCAATGTTTGCTTGCCCCAAGGCCATTCCGAAACCTTTTTTCCTTGCCACCCTTTAGTTACAGAATTGAAAGTAGATACTCATTTCCCCAATCTCCTTTACAGCTAGGGATATTCGTGTGACACATTTCTGCAAGAGAAAATCTACAAAATGGGGGATTTGAGAAAGATATGTCTTTCTTGGTTAAAAGAAAGTGAGAGAGAGAGAGAGAGAGAGAGAGAGAGAGAGAGAGAGAGACAAGTAGAAAGCTCTGTCTAGTAATGGCTCCAGTTTACTGTCTTTGAAAACAGTTGTGATGCTTGGAGATTTTGCATTCATCTTGTGACCATGCAGAGAGAGTAATGCCCTGGCATTAAACTGCAAAACCAAAGCCAGCAAGTGCCTAATTCTTATGTCAGACAAATAGACCCCTCTTGGTTCAGGTGGATTAGTCTGTTATTCTGTTACTTATAGCTGAAAATATTTCCATATACAAAGTTTTTAAAAAACTGGCCAACAATACAACAAATCTCATAATAATGCTATGCATAAAATGACTTTAAAAGCATATTGATTTTAAATTGTGTTTTTGAAAATACAATCCACATGTCTTTAAAAACATGTGAGTTACACTACCTAGCATGTGGCTGCGTTGCCATCATCTTCACTGTCTCTTCTGTTAAACCTCAACCTGTGGATACATTGTGTCAAAAATGAAGAAATTAGGGTTTCAAAAGAGCATGTGTGTCAACTCTGATTTCAGAGATAGGACTACTAAGATGAAAATGAAAATTAAAGGAACAGAATAAAGTAAAAATGGGAATTAGGATTAATGAAAATTCCAAAGTCATTAGCCCAAACCTTTCAAAGTAATTCTATTCCAATAGTAAAGCTGGATCTATACTTTTCAAAAAGGTGAAGTAAGATTTTTGATTTACAGACCTTGCAAAAGACTAGGGTAGTATGATTAAAGCATATTACATTCTGTGCCTGTTTAAAAAAAACTTCAAACCACTCATAGGACTGTTTCTTAAAGCTGTCTAAAAAGTATAATGAGAACCCTTGTTTTTCTCTGTACCACTTGCCAAGTGTCATCAGGACATGGGTAGTATTTTAAATTGCTTTCGTAAATGAGTAGTGTGCCCAATCACCAGTTCCTAGAATTTTTGAATAAAGGAAGCAAATTCAATAAGGAACCACCAGTGTAATAAGTGATTGTCCTGGAGACTTTCCAACAGATTGAAAAAGGAGCCATTTATTAAAACTATCTCTAAGAAATTTCATTAGCTGGAACTATTCTGCATTAGTAGAATTACTCTACTACAAAGAAAAAACTACCTTCCTTATTTTTTCCCCACAGGCACTATTTTGTCAGGAAACACTTGGAAGGTTAAGAAAGCACAGGGCTGTGCCTGGAGCTAGAGGATACACAGATGCATGAGAGAGGCCCTGCCCTCTATGAAGCTTCCAATGTAGAGGGGCAGCCAGAGAGGTAGCCAGTCAGGCAGAAAACTTCCAGCCCAAATCCCAGTAGTTCTGTTAAAAGCTGGGCCTATCAGAATAGGAGGGTGGGAGTGTAGCCCAGATGGATGGCTTTGTTTTTGGTTTTTGTTTTTGTTTTGTTTTGTTTTTATTGAGGAGCTGTATTTAAGTTTCATGCCAGTGGAATGGTCAGTGTCCGTCATTCCCAAATGAGATAAATGTATCAAATGTATTAGAGGTAATGGTCGCTAGCACTCATCAAGTAACATCACAAAAGCAATGACTGTATGAAAGCAAGCTTTGTTTTGTTTGCTTTCACTTTAATCAGGTATTGTTATTTAAAGAAGTTAAATAAAAGTAAGGCTGAAACTTGTTTGTATCTTAATAGTGCCTTAAGAAAAAAAAAGAAATGAAGAGACTTTAGTAGAATTCCATATCCTATCTCTTGACTTCATTAGGTTTTCACTTATACAAAATATTTAAGACATATGCATGCAGATTGATCAATTCTTACAGAAATTCCTGCCAAAATGAAAGATGTTATCATGGGTAATTATTACTAAAAAGAAAATCACATTTTATATAAAAATAATTCAAACTGACAATTAAAGACTGTGAAACTGAAAACATCTACAAAAAGCCTTGTATAAGAATATTCAAACAGCTTTATTCAAAATAGAAAAAGAAAAGGGAAAAAGAGAAATAGTTGAGATGGTGTTATAGGCGACTCGATAAACTGTGATTCTACATTGAGTTGAATGGTGACTCTCTAAAGATGTGTCCATCTGGAGTCTGTGAATGTGACCTTACTTGGGGAAAGGATCTTTGTAGTTAATTAAAGATCTTGAGATGGGATCATCCTTGAATAGGATGGGTGTTAAGTCCAATGACACTGTTTGTATAGGAGGATAAGGTAGCCACAGAGACACTGAGAAGCAGGCTGTGCAAAGACAGGGAATGGAGTTAAGCTGCCACAGCCAAAGAACTCCTGAAGCCACCTGAAGGTGGAAGAAGCAAGGAAAGATTCTCCCCCAGGCTCTTCAGAGGGAGCATAGCCCTGGCCAGACCTTGATTTTAGGCTTCTGACTTCCAGAAATGTGAGATGTCATTTTAAGTCATCAGACTTGTGGTAATTTGTTAAGGTAGCCCTAGGAAACTAATTCAGATGTATTTATAAAACAGTGGTATATTCATACAAAGAAATACCGCCCAGCAATAAAGAGTAAACTTGTCACAAAATACTGGTATCCTCAATAACATAGGTGAATCTCACAAATGAGTGGACATTGAACAGGCATTCAAAGACTGTGAGGCTGAAATGTATCTACAAAAAGTGAAAGACAATTAAGACAAGTACAGTGTGATATTTTATTTAAATAAAGTTTAAGAATAGGCAAAATGGAATCTGTGGGCATAGACATCAGAACAGTGGTTATGCTCTGGGGGCAGGGATGGTGATTGACTAGAAGGCACTTCCTGAGGCAATGGGAATGTTCTAAACTTTGACCAGGATGCTGATCACATAGGTGAATCATTTGTCAAAAACTCATCAAATACTGCATTTGAGAGCTGCTGCATTTCATTGAATGTAAATTAGATATTAATAAAAAATACGGATGGAAAAACTCAAACAACTAACAGCAACGAGAACTGAAATAGGACACTAAGGCAGGGATTGGGAAACTACAGGCCCTGGCCCAAATCTTGGCCACCATCAATACAATTTTATGTGACCACTGCCAGGCCCAACTGAGACTGTTTTCACCTTGCAAAGTGAAAGAAGTTGGAAGAGATGCTATGCCCTGCAGAGCTGAAAAGATTTACTATCTGGCCTGTTACAGAAAAAGTTCAGCAACCCCTACACTAAAATGATAGTCTGTAATTTATGTCTCTAGCTCTTGCTTTAACATCATGTGATTCTCATTACACTTAATGGTGCTATGAATCAGAGGTGTTGTTAAGACACTTGAAAGGCCTGTGTCCTAAGCACTCAGGTGAGATTTTGAACTAAATCTTAGGATTCTCTGTTCATTTTTTGTTTCACTTACCATTTTTAGTTTAATTGATTGTTCACTATTACACTATCAAAAGTCTCGGCATCTTATCCATAAGGGCACTAACTTATAAGCCCCTCCTGTGAGATATGCTTATCCCTTAACAGTTGATTACAGAGAAATGCAAGAGAGAATTGGTAACCTATGAGGCCAGGGCTGAGAGAACTTAACCAGCAGCGGACGGGATCCTGTCAGTCGCTGAGCAGGAACTTTTAGGGACAAACTCCTTTACTTGTGGGGTGGAAGGTGGAGAGAAAAACTGCTGCCCCTTTAAATAACTGTTAACATTTTTTCAAGTTGCTTTTTTGTTTCTCCCTCTGGAGAAAACCAAAAGGAACAAACCAAAATCGCTCACTCTAATCTACTCTTCTAGATGACCTAAACTTTGCTCATTATAGTCTCATTATAATGCTAAATTACCCACCCAGAGTCTGTTCCTGCCCACCATTTTCAATATGTGACGTATGAAGAAGGATGACCTTGAATTCAGCATGCTCAGGAATGTGCCCATCTTCACACATGATGACAAGACTTTCCAAAGTGAACATGCATGTGTTTCCAAAAAAAAAAGAAAATCCCTTGCTTTTTTTGTTCTGGGAGAGACACTGCTTTGGGAACTATCCTCACTGCTCTCCTTACTGGTGCAAGTGATATACTTCTTTTCACTCTATCTCTTGGTTGTGCTTATCGACTTTGTACTCATCCAGAGATGCACCTGTTGTGTTCAGTTATAATCCCAAGTGGTTGTGGACCAGAGCATAAGGACCTAGGAAACTTGGGTAGATTCCATAGGCATAATTATCAACCAACCAATTGGATGGTTTGAGGACTCTGAGGTAGGCATCCTCTGAACTTAGAAAAAAGTCAAAGCTATAAGTCAAAAAGAGCTTTTCATTATTGTGTGGAAAGCAGGCTGTGCCCGGCTGAGTTACTCCACGTTATATAGAACAGAGTGCCTAGCCCTGAGCTACTCTACTTTGAATCCAAGTGCAAAGGCAGAATGATTTGGGGACTTATCTGAACAAATAGAATAACCACCAGAAATTAGACATACAGAATTTATCAAAATAATAATTAATAACAACCACCCCAGGTGCACAGCACAATCATAAGGCATAAACTGATAAATAAATTAATCATGCTAATAAAAAATGGCCACCTGCAAATTTATCAAATTAAATTAGAAGCACATGGATGCACGAGCATATCAAACCCATATCAGAGAAAACAGGCCTGTGAGCTTAACAAACACACCAGATTGATGGATGATGCACCCCTGTCACCTGAGATACATAAAAGGAGAGGCACTGAAGATGGTGGCACAGCAGCAGATACCAACCTGTCATCTTAGACCATCTAGTAAACTCCTCACAAGAGCAACAGATGACAAACTCCCAACTTCCTCCCCCAGGCTTTGGCTCAGCTCAATCTCCTTGCTTGATGAAGCCCACTTTGAAACTGCCTATCCTCTAGAGGACCCTCACCTGGAACAAGTTCTGTGCCCTGAACACTCTGCATCCTGCACAAGTTCTTAGCTAGTTCAAAATCTTCTCTGACTGCCTGCAGTGACTCTTTTGCATTTATATCTGCTGTCTGCCTGAGCTCTCAGTGCAGCCTCTTGAAACACTGTGGCCACCTTGACCCTTTCTTCACTGTTCTATAACCATATATCATTGGGTAAAGTGTGAGGTGTGATTTGAGTGTTACAGATCTTATTCATTAAGATTGGAATGCAATAAAAGAACCTATGATTACCCTGCTTGTGGCTACCAAGTGAACCATGAGTCCTTGATGAATTAAAGCCAATGAAAGGGATGTAGCTTGTGAATTTATTGTTATTCAATAAATTCCAATACTCTGGACATGTGTCCAGCCTATGTTAATAGCATAGCTTGCTCATAAAAACAGCCCTTAGAATGAAACACTCAGTCACTAAAATAGTTCCCAATGCCCTGAATAATGTGGTCACTGCCTACCTCTCAGCCTTTTTTCTTCTTCTCCTATAACTCCTTTTGACAGGATAGACATGATCAGTGTTGACCTTCAGAAAGCCTCCTCTGGCAGCATCAGGGAAGAGTCTGGAGAGAAGCAGAATAGTTAGGGGCCCCTGGGAAAATTAAAGGACTAAGAAGTCATTTAATGAATGTCTGAATTTGGAGAGTGAGAGCACAAATAAAGAGAAGGATTCCAGGATAAATAAAATGTTTATTATTCATTCAATGCAACACTACATAGCAATGAAAATGAACTATGTATGGCTACACATCACATGGATGAATGTCACAAACATGATGTTGTGCCAAAGCAGCAGGGCCAAAAAGAATAAACGCGGTATGATTTCTTTCATATAAAGTTTAAAAGAGGGAAATGGAACAACTAACTATGTTGTTTGAAAATGATTACAGAGGTGATTTAATAAGGAAAAGCAAGGAGACAATTATCAAAGAGTCAAGTGTTATGGTGACCTTCAGGGAAAGAGAGGCATTTAGGGACTTGCTGCAATGTTCCATTTTTTGTTCTGGGTGATGGTGATTATATGGATGTTGGCTATGTAATGAAATATTATATAAACACAAATTTTTCTCTCTCTTGATATGTATATGCACACACATATATATACAGTACAGAAATATATAAATACATATATATAAAGCATTTTTCTTATGAGTTCTCTGCAATGCTTTATCACAATTTAAAACAAAGTTTAAAGGAAAACAGATTCTACAGAAGCAGTTGAAATATACTTAATTAGAAAATGGAGGGTAAGGCAGAGAGGACTTAGAATCAGACAGTCCTGGATTCAAATTGTGATTCTGTTACTTATTGGTAGTGTGACCTTGAACAAATTTTTCACCTTTAAAGCCTCAATTTTTATCAGGAGCACCAAGAAGGTTGTTATTATGATTGAAATTATAATCCATCTTTGACATTATTTTGCTCCTTTCTGATTGATCTGATTGATCTCCCTCAAATTAATAAACACATATGTATTATAATTTCCTGTGCTTTACTAATGGGTATGAGTTTCTCAGCATCCTTATAGGCTAGGTGGTCTGGTTTCTCTAACACTGATAAACCAGACAAGTGGAAGATATTAAGCTGTCCACTCAAGCTAGGTTTAGTGACTCACAAGTGTAATTACAGTGACTGGGGATAAGTGGCTGAGGACTGAGACAGGAGGATAGCCTGGGAAACTTAGCAAGACCCTGTCCCAAAATACGAAATAAAGAGGGGTTGGAGACATAACTCAGAGGTAAAGCACCACTGAGTTCAATCCCCAGTAGTAGTGCACACACCCACACAGAGGGGGAGGGAGAGAGAGAGGGAGAGAGACAGAGAGAGCTGTCTCCTCTGAAAGCCTAGTGGTTCTCAGTCCTGAGTATTTGCCACAATCTTATTAAAGATTTATTAAAATACAACTTGCTGGGTTCAACTTCCAGTTCCTGATTTAAAGGCCAGCAGTACGGCTTGAGAATTGCATTTCTAACAAGTTCCAAGTTCTCAGTTGATGTCATTTATGTCATTGCTTCTGGTCCTGGGACATATCAAGAACTATATTCTAGCCTAAAGCCAGAAAAGTTGGCAAACTGAGTCCCCTTCACTGAAAGGAGGGAGGAAGGAACTTCTTTGATCTCAGACTGTCCAAGTATGAGAGAGACACTTTCCCCAAGACACATGGAAAGAGAATGACTACATCTACCTGTGCAGGCCCCTTTTCTTCTGAGACAGGAGTCAGCATTCCCAGGTCGCAGATCTCATATGTCCCACACCATCTTCTCTAGAAAACTCAACGGTTGTCCTCAGAAGCACGGATTACCTCCAGAGGTTATTGGTAGTTGCTTTATGTCCTTGAATTTTGCTTCAGTAAGGAATTGGGATGGGGGAGGGAGAGGTCAGGGAAATGTGTTCAAGTCATTTTTTTTTTTCTCCCAGAAATTCCTGTGAGAGTTAAAGGAGATTTAAAAAAAAATAAAAAATAAAAAGAGCATACTGCCTGACACATCGGAGCACTTTACTACATGTTAGCTGTTACTGTTAGGACTTCAACTTTTTTGAGGTGGACATTTGCAAAGGTGGCTGTTAAAACAGAAACAATACATGTGATGAGAAGTTTTTCAGGAAAGTGAATAGCTTAGTGAGGAACATTTTAATGTTTACAAATATTATATTTATTTTCATATTTATACATTTTAGTCATGACTCTGATTTTAAAACGGAGGTATTTTATAAAACAGAACTGACAAATAATTTGAGAGACAGATAAGACAGCAGAAAGTTTCTGGAGCTTCTTTCAGGAAGTGAAGATGTGACCCAGTGTGAGATTTAACTAGCTGAGGGTACCCCAAGTGCTAACAGCTGGCTAGCTCATGGACACTAGCTTTTGAGAGCAGGCAGTAAGCACATGTTAAGCTTGTGATGTGCTTTGGCAGCGAGTCTTGAAAACCTCTCTCACTCTTTGAACACATGGTTCCAATGTTTCTAAACAAAGTTCAGTCTGAACCTTGACTCTGCCTCTCTGGGGATGGGGTGGAGAGGTTTATTTTGCAATGCCTCATTAAATATTTCAGGGTTTTGCTTTCCACAAAAAACATGTTTCTCTCAGGCAAGTTTTTTTTTCTTTTAAGCACTATCTTATTCTTTAATATTTGTATCTCAGCTAGCCATTCAAATTATTTTTACAATTTACATACTTTCTTTTTGGGGGGTAGCAGGGAGGGTACTTGGAATTGAACCATGGGGCACTCTACCTCTGAGCTACATCCTCAGCCCCACATCTTTTTTTTTTTTTTTTTTTTAGACAAGGTCTCTCTAAGTTGGTTTTGAACTTGTGATTCTCCTGCCGCAGCTTGCTGAGTTGCTGGGGTTACAGGTGTGAGCCTGCTTGGCTATGATTTTTATGATTTATATCCTTTCAAATTACCCAGAGATGTTTACATAGGTTCTATGAGCTGCACAGAACTCCTCTTGAAGTAAAAAACAAAAACCTATATAAATTTAACTGAAATTTATTTAAAAATATGGGATATACATTTATTTGCAAAACCTTAGCAACCACTTTGTGAGGTTCTTATTTCTTTTCTTTGTTTTGGAGGTGGGGAGTGGGAAGTAAGAGTCTTGCTATGTTGCTCAGACTGACCTTGAACTTGCAATGCTCCTATCTCAGCCTTCTGAATGGCGGGGACTATGGGTGTAGGCTACTAGGTCCAGCATATGGGTTTTTTAAAGATCAAATTATGAACTGATAGCTTTACATAATAATAATTACTATTTTAGATGTGAAAATGCAATTATTAAACTTTTTTCCTATGATCCAGTTAAATTCAATTCAACATTTGTTTATTGTGTGATTTAATAGGTGCTGTGGGGGACCCAGAAGAGAATAAACAACACTGTCCTTGAGGAGTCCTTAAGGAATTCTTAGTCTCTTTGACCATGGTCTTGAGTATTTGTTTCCTTGTCACTCTGTCCCACTAGATAATGATTATCTAGTCCCTAGAGGAGGAGGTAACTGATTTTGCCAGGAACTCTGAACATGGAGGTGTCATTAAGAAGGTAAACTTTGGGTTAGTTCTTCAGGATACAAATAATTGGGGTGAGGAGGTGCGGAGAGGACAGGACATTCTAAATGGAGATGACAGAGCAGTTCAAAAGCATTGGCAGGGAAATTGTTGAGATTGACAGGTACCTCTGTGCGGCTGGAGTGTCTGTGTTCATTTTGAGAGGGGTGCAAATGAGAACAGTGAGGCCAGATGGTGGAAGGTTCTTTTTTCTTATTTTTTTTCCTTCTTTCTTTTTCTTTTTCTTTTTCTTTTCTTTTTTTTTTTTTTTGCCTCTAAGGAATTTTGATTTTACCTGTAGATGGTTGGAAGTCATGGAAGAATGACACAATCAGATTTGTGTGTTGGCAACAATGTCAGGGTCAACAGTACAGAGGGTGGACATAGTGACCAATTATGGACAAAAAGTCAAGTTAGGTTGTGGTATGACAGCCCTCAGGAGCCAGATTCCGTCTGTTACTATTTGCAAGTGTTTGATTCAACATTACTCATAAATTCTGTTTTAAAATTATTATGTAAAAATGGAAGAGTTACTGAATAAGAACTAAAACTAAAGGCCCTACCCAAAGGCTCAAAGTTCAAAATAAAAGTTCAAAATTGAGAATATTAAAGGATTTCAGAAACACACAAATATTCATTAGGTATGAAGCTAAGTAGTAAAGTTAGGTTTCCAGCACTTTTCAGCAGCTCAATTATTATTATAGGACAAAAAAATCCAAATCGCTTTTGTGGAAGGACAGAGGAATTGTGGTTGCTGGGATATACTATAAAAACAAATATTTCATTAAAGAAGGGAGAAAAAAGACTAGGACTGGGTATGATGGCGCACACATGTAATCCCAGCAGCTCGGGAGGCTGAGGCAGGAGGATTGCCAGTTCAAAGCCAGCCTCAGCAAAAGTGAGGTGCTAAGCAATTCAGTGAGACCCTGTCTCTAAATAAAATACAAAAAATAGGGTAGAGATGCAGTGGTCGAGTGCCCCATGTTCAAACACCAGTACCAAAAAAAAAACAGGAAAGAAAAGAAAAGAAAAAAAAAGACTTAGGGTTTGTGGATCAATGAATCTGAATCTCAAAGGAAAAGATGGGGGGGGTAATGTTAATAGTCATCACGTATGAACGATGTTAATTGCCATAGCACACAAAAGTGATTAGGATGATAATTTTATACTATAAGGAGTCACAGGAAATGCTAACAAAGCACTGGGCAACATGCTACTTATTGTTATACAACTCAAAGAAATTTGAGTTTGTAGTATTTTTATATTAAAATTCACAATCAGAAATTTATTTTAAAGGTTTCAAAGTATTACTATGTACACACTAAATCTGGACTTCATTTTATTATAACAATGTAAAACTTTCAGAATTTATTAGTTTGAAATAATTCTTACAAAGGTCCCAAAAAATGAGTGATAAAGGAAACCATCAGATTCAATCTGCTTTTGCTTTCATTAACCTATCTCTCATGGAGCCTGTTAAACAAAACAAAACCAATATCATGTGTGTGTTTGTGTGTGTGTGTGTGTGTGTGTGTTTTGCTGGGGATTGACCCCAGAGCTTCACAATGTTAGTTAGGCAAACTCTCTACAATTGATCAATAGTAAAATAGAACACACCCAGCCCAAATCTTTTAGAAAATGACACAGCAAAAACTTTGATACTAATGTTTTGTCTTAAACGTTGAACCAAATCTCAAACATCACTTGAACTGTATTGTGGTTTTTGGGGGGTGGGGTACCAGGGATTGAACTCAGGGGCACTTGGCCATGGAGCCACATCCCCAGCCCTATGTTATGTTTTATTTAGAGACAGGGTCTCACTGAGTTGCCTGAGGTTGGCTTTGAACTCATGATCCTCCTGCCTCAGCCTCCCAAGCTGCTGGGATTACAGGGGTGCGCCACTGTGCCCAGCTCTTAAACTGCATTGCTTTTAATTTCCCACACTTTTATTCTGTAAAATTTCAAATTTACTTCACTATATGGAAGTTATACCTCAGTTTTAAAATTTTCATTAAGGAAAACTGTAAAAAAAATTCACCCTCCAAAAAGCCTTTTCAAACATACATAAAAGTTAAAAGACTAGTAGGATGAACACTAGATTGACCATATTAACATTTTGTTGTTTACCTTCTTTCTCTGTCTTTTCCAGAGAAAAGTCAGTTGCGGACATCGTAGATATTTTGCACTTTCTCCCTAAACACACAGCAGCAAAATTTAAGGGGTGTCTCTCTTTAAAAAAAATTTTTTTTTGTAGTTGTAGATGGGCAGGATGCCTTCATTTTATTTTTTTAATTTTAATTTTTAATTTTTTTTTATGTGGTGCTAAGGATCAAACCCAGTGCCTCACACACGCCAGGCAAATGCTCTGTCACTGAGCTACAGCCCCAGCCCATAAAGGGGTATCTTGATAACCAAATTTTGTTATATTCAATTTATCTTTTCAAAAGTTATCCTGGACGGGGGCTGGAAATACAGCTCAGTTGGTAGAGTGCTTGGTTAGGATGCACAAGGCCCTGGGTTCAATCCCCAGCACCACCAAAAAACGTCATCCTGGAGCAAATAAACAGATAAATGTAAAATGGATACTTTGAAATAAAGACTCAATTGTATTTGGTCAAAAATAATGATGAGCTGGGTGTAGTGGTGCATGACTGTAATTCCAGCAACTCAGGAGGCTGACACAGGAGGATCACAAGTTCAAAGCCAGTCAGCAACTTAGGTGAGGCCCTAAGAAACTTAGTGAGACCCTGTCTCAAAAATGAAAAATAAAAAGGACTGGGTATGTGAATCAGTGATTAAGTACCTATGGGCTGAATCCCCAGAAAATAATAATAATAATAAGGCTAAAAAAGCATAACAATTTAGTGGGAAAAGGAAAGATTATCCAATAACATGCCAGGATAATTAGTCAGCCATTTTGGAAAAAAGAATTAATTAAGTCTACATTTGTACTGTTTATCAGAATAAAGTCTAAGGGCTGGTAATGTGGCTAAGTGGTAGAGTACTTGCCCAGCATGCACCATGTCCTGGGTTCAAACCCCAGCACTGTAAAAATAAATAAAATCTAAATTGATTGAGTTATAGGTTAAAAATCTTACTCTTAAAATGAATGACAACTTGTGTATTCACTTATTTGCTTTTATAGTTATAGTTCACTTTGGTTGATATAAATGATTTGTACCACATAAATGAGAATCATGCCAATGAGAAAAAGAGAATGAATGGAAAAATAAGAAGTGAATGAATAATCATCTCTGGGTAAAACTTTTAGATAGAATGACTAGTAAAGAAGCGGGAGGGGCAAGAGAGGGGGAAGGAGGAGGAGGAGGAGAGCTGTCAAAGGTATTTTCTTTGCTAGTGGGTGACATTTGCCAATTGCGAAAATACATCTCGACTCAGCAAAACTCTCAATATTCATTTTGAGGAATATTAACTTTACCTTGCTAAGTGGTTGTTGCTTAAAGATAGGGAGTTCTATCATGCTCCACAGGATAATGTGGGGGTTAGTATTAGAACCCATGGGAGCTGGGAAGTGAGAGTTCCAGGATCAGCTGCTCTCTTTTATCTTTCCCTCCAGGCATCTCTGATTCTCTCTGCAAGTCTGTCCCACTCTCTGCTCTCTTCTTCCACTTATACATGATCTCTTATACATGTCCACTGCAGATTGGCAGGGGTTCTATTCTTTATCACTCAGGAATTAAACTTGATGACATCCATCTCAATGTGCTTTTTTGATGACTGTGGCAGGGAGAAGGAAATAGAGAACTGTACACTGGCATTTGCTCTTGAAACATCTGTCCCAAAGTGATGTATATTACTGCTGCTCATGTTTCACTGATTAATGCAAGGTACATGCCACAACTAACTCCAAAGTGGCAGGAATTGCCATAACTTACCAAATATCCAGGATAAGAATTGGCATATTTGTGAATAGTCCTTATGATTTCCAAATCCACATCTTTGTGTGGTTATTTGGATTTCTTATAAATGTATACTAAGTTAAAAGTTTCAGTCCTATACTATCCTTTCAAAAAAAAAGTAAGAGCAGCAAGTGTTTATTGACATAAAATTATATAAATGAACACAAATTCACCACACATACATCTCACTCAATTAAATCCCACTTAAATGTTCAAAGCATAGGTCTGGGAAATTCTGTTAAGGCAAATTAGCCATGTATATAAAACACAATATCGTATCCTATTATAGGTAATTTTTTTTTTTTTTCTTTGGAACCAGGGATTGAACTCAGGGACACTCGGCCACTGAGCCACATCCCCAGCCCTATTTTTGTATTTTATTTAGAGACAGGGTCTCACTGAGTTGCTGAGGGCCTTGCTAAGTTGCTGAGGCTGGTTTTGAACTCGCGATCCTCCTGACTCAGCCTTCCAAGTCGCTTGGATTATAGAAGTGCGCCACCACGCCCGGCTTATTATAGGTATTTTAAAAATTTATTTTTGGAGTTGTAGATGGACAACATGCCTTTATTTTATTTGTTTATTTTTATGTGGTGCTGAGGATTGAACCCAGTGCCTCACACCTGCCAGGCAAGCACTCTGCCACTGAGCTACAGCCCCAGTCCTATTATAGGTATTTAAAGCAATCCTTGTAACAGTTCTTCGTTCTCTAACTTTTCTACTTACAATAATTAATTCCATTAATAGACATTCTTAGAAGTTTAACTTTGAAATAAAAATGTCAAAAATCTACTACTCCTTTCTCAGCCTTCTGAGTTCAATTGAAAATTATTTCTTTAGTTGTCGATGGACATTTATTTAATTTATTTATATGTGATGCTGAGAATCAAACCCATTTCCTTACACATGCTAGGCAAGTGTTCTACCACTGAGCTACAACTCCAGCCCGAAAAGTATTCTTAAAGTCACGATTTTTGCAAATATTTATCTTACTCCTGCAAAATTATAATAGAGAAATAAATAATAATGTTGGTAAGAGTGGAACTGTCATACATAACTCCTGATCTTAATATTTTTGTATGATTATTAAAAGAGCATCCCTCCTCTGTTGAATAAGTAAATGTCATACAATTAAACTTTTAAAAAAAGCCCTAAACTAACAAATTCATCACTTGTCTAATTTACATATTGACATTTTCAATGCTAAAATTAATGTTGAGAACTACTTCTATAGGCCATTTTGTTGGTCACAAATCCATTTGGTATTTATTTCATAATTAACCCAGGCATGCTTTCCCATTGAGTCCTTTTTATTTTTTATTTTGAGACAAGTTCTCACCAAGTTGCTTAGATCCGAGGATGGCCTTGAACTTGTGATCCTTCATCCTCCCATCTCAGCTTCCTGGGTCAATGAGATTACGGGTATATACTGCCACACTCAGCTGGTCTCTCCTATTTTGAAAATTCTTCTTAAAACACAAAACATAATGTCTTGTGTCTCTTGGTTTTCAGACTCTCTTGAATCTCCCTTCTTTGTAAGTTATTCTAGCAAAACTCTTTAGTGAAGAAAATAACAGTATTTTAAACAGTTTGTGCAATTTGTTAAAAATACTTGCATAAACCTAGAGGATGAGGTGAGAGTTAATTTTGTACAGTCCCCTGCACAATTGTCACTTGGCTAACAAAATTCAGCCTTCCATCTGACCCTACCATATTTCCTTCTTTCTAGCCCTTTAGCTTTGTTTCTAGTGAACAAAACATTAATAGAAGAATCTCTTTGTATATCTTAGAATTCTTAAAACATAAAATCTGTGATGCAAATGTTTCCATCAAAACTGCATAAAGTTTCATGGACTCATGTAGACGTTGGTTGCACATGGGCTTTTTTTTTATTTAATTTTTTGATTCATTGAACACAAATGGAGTACAGCAATTGTTTTTCTGGTTGTACACAAAGTAGAGTCACCCCATCTGTGCATTCACACATGTACACAGGGCAATGATGTCTGTCACACATACTGTTATTATTCTTACCCCCCAACCTCAACCCCACCCCTCCCTTCCCTCTATGCTCACTATCGTTTCTCCATTCTTGCCATCATTCTACCCCACATTATGCATCATCATTCACTTATCAGAGAGACCATTCGGCCTTTGGATTTTTGGGATTGGCTAATCTCACTTAGCATAATAGTCTCCAACATCATCCATTTACCTACAAATGCCATAATTTTATTCTTCTTTATGGCTGAATAATATTCCATTGTGTATATATACCACAGTTTCTTTATCCATTCATCTATTGAAGGACATCTAGGTTGGTTCCACAATCTAGCTATTGTAAATTGAGCAGCTATGTACATTGATGTGGCTGCATCACTGTAGTAATCTGATTTTAAGTCCTTTGGGTATAGGCCAAGGAGTGGGATAGCAGGGTCAAATGGTGGATCCATTCCAAGTTTTCTAAGGAATCTCCACACTGCTTTCCAGAGTGGCTGCACCAACTTGCACTCCCACCAGCAATGTATGAGTGTACCTTTTTCCCCACATCCTCACCAACACCTGTTGTTGCCTGTATTCTTAATAAAAGACATTCTAATTGGGGTAAGATGAAATCTTAAGGTGGTTTTGATTTGCATTTCTCTTATGACGAGGGATGTTGAACATTTTTTCATAAATCTGTTGATTGCTTGTAGATCTTCCTCTGTAAAGTGTCTGTTCATTTCCTTGGCCCATTTATTGATTGGGTTATTAGTATTCTTGGTGTAAAGATTTTTGAGCACTTTGTAGATTCTGGAGATTAGTGCTCTATCTGAAGTGTGTGTGGC
>JAJEJO010000339.1:365253-466886 GCA_020662805.1 Glaucomys volans | reverse complement strand
GGTCTGTCTAATTGCTCTGGCTAGAGTTTCAAGAACAATGTTGAATAGTAGTGGAGAAAGAGGGCATCCCTGCCTTGTTCCAGTTCTCAGGGGGAATGCTTTCAATTTTTCTCCATTTAGAATGATGTTAGCTGTGGGCTTAGCATAGATAGCCTTTACAATGTTACGGAATGTCCCCACTATCCCTATTTTTTCTAGTGTTTTGAGCATGAAGGGGTGCTGTATTTTATCAAATGCTTTCTCTGCATCTATTGAAATAATCATGTGGTTCTTGACTTTAAGTCTGTTGATGTGGTGAATTACATTTATTGATTTCTGGATGTTGAACCAACCTTGCATCCCCGGGATGAAACCCACTTGATCATGGTGCACTATTTTTTAAATATGCTTTTGTATGTGATTCACTAAAATTTTGTTAAGAATTTTTGCATCTATGTTCATTAGGGATATTAGTCTGAAATTTTCTTTCCTTGATGTGTCCTTCTCTGGTTTTGGTATCAGGGTGATATTGGCTTCATAGAATGAGTTTGGAAGGTTCCCTCCTCCTCTATTTCATGAAATACTTTGAGGAGTATTGGAATGAGCTCTTCTTTGAAGGTCTTGTAGAACTCGGCTGTGAATCAATCTGGTCCTGGACTTTTTTTGTTGGTAGGCTTTTGATGACTTCTTCTATTTCATTGCTTGAAATTGATCTATTTAAGATGTGGATGTCCTCCAGATTCAGTTTGGGTGGCTCATATGCCTCTAGGAACCTGTTGATGTCTTCCAGGTTTTCTATTTTGTTGGAGTATAAATTTTCAAAGTAGCTTCTTATTATGTTTTGTATTTCAATTGTGTCTGTTGTAATATTTCCATTTCCATCACAAATTTTAGTAATATGGAGTTTCTCTCTCCTTCTCTTCATTAGCGAGGCTAAGGGTTTATCAATTTTGTTTATTTTTTCAAAGAACCAACTTTTTGTTTTGTCAATTTTTTGAATTGTTTCTTTTGTTTCAATTTCATTGATTTCTGCTCTGATTTTGATTATTTCCTGTCTTCTACTACTTTTGGTGATGATCTGCTCCTCTTTTTCTAGGGCTTTGAGCTATAATGTGAGGTCATTGATTTGTTGACTTTTCATTCTTTTATTAAATGCACTCCAAGCAATGAATTTTCCTCTTAGCACTGCTTTCATAGTATCCCAGAGATTTTGATATGTTGTATCTTTGTTCTCGTTGACCTCTAAGAATCTTTTAATTTCCCCTAATGTCTTCTGTTATCCATGTATCATTCAATAGCATATTATTTAATCTCCAGGTCTTGGAGTAGTTTCTGTTTTTAACTTTATCATTGATATCTAATTTCATTCCATTACGATCTAATAGTATACAAGGTAGTATCTCTATGTTTTTGTATTTGCTAAGAGTAACTTTGTGGCATAAAATGCCATATGGTCTATTTTAGAGAAGGAACCATGAGCTACTGAGAAGAAAGTGTATTCACTTTTTGTTGGATGGAATATTCTATATATGTCTGTTAAATCCAAATTAGCAATTGTGTCATTGAGTCCTATGGTTTCTTTGTTCAATTTTTGCTTGGAAAATCTGTCCAACAGTGAGAGAGGAGTGTTAAAGTCCCCCAGTATTATTGTGTTTTGGTCTATTTGATTCCTGAAATTGAGAAGGATCTGATTGACATACATGGATGCACCATTGTTTGGTGCATAAATATTTATGATTGTTATGTCTTGCTGATTTAGGCTTCCGTTAAGCAGTATGAAATGTCCTTCTTTATCCCTTCTGACTAACTTTGGCTTGAAGTCTGCTTTATCTGAAATGAGGATGGAAACTCCTGCTTTTTTACTCAGTCCATGTGCATGGTATATTTTTTCCCAACCTTTCACCTTTAGTCTGTGGGCATGTTTTTCTATGAGATGAGTCTCTTGAAGGCAGCATATTGTTGGGCCTTTCTTTTTAATCCAGTCTGCCAGTCTATGTCTTTTTATTGATGAGTTTAGGCCATTTACATTCACGGTTATTACTGAGACATGACTTGTATTTCCTGCCATTTTAGCTTTTTTGGGGTTTTTAGCTTAACTTTGTTTCTCCTTTGATTGACTCTTTCTTTAGGGTAATTCCTCCCCATGTTGACTGAGATTGTTGTTTTTCATTTCTTCCTCTTCAAATATATTGTTGAGAATGTTCTGTAGGGCAGGCTTTCTCTGTGAATTCTTTAAGCTTTTGTTTAATCATGAAAGGATTTTATTTCATCATCAAATCTGAAGGTAAGTTTTGCTGGGTATGAGATTCTTGGTTGGCATCCATTTTCTTTCAGAGCTTGAAATATGTTATTCCAGGCCCTTCTTGCTTTTAGGGTCTGGGCTGAGAAATCTGCTAATATCCATATTGGTTTCCCCCTGTAGGTAATCTGATGCTTTTCTCTCGCAGCCTTTAAAATTCTATCTTTGTTTTGTATGTTAGGTATTTTCATTATAATGTGCCTTGGTGTGGATCTGTTGTAATTCTGTGCGTTTGGTGTCCTGTAAGCCTCTTGTAATTGATTTTCCATCTCATTCATCATATTTGGGAAATTTTCTGATATTATTTCATTGAACAGATTATTCATACCCTTGGTTTGTATCTCTGTGCCTTCCTCAATTCCAATAACTCTTAAATTTGGTCTTTTCATGATGTCCCATATTTCTTGGAGGTTTCATTCATGATTCCTAACCATCTTCTCTGTTTGTTCGACTTTGTTTTCAAGATTAAATATTTTGTCTTCATTGTCTGAGGTTCTGTCTTTCAAGTGATCTATTCTGTTAATTATGCTTTCTATTGAGTTTTTAACTTGGTTTATTGTTTCCTTCATTTCCTTGTTTCCTTCAAGGATTTCTGTTTATTTTTTTCTCGGAACTTCTATCTCTTTATTGAAATGATTTTTTGCTTCCTGCAATTGCTCTATTAGCTGATTATTCATAGCCTGAATCTGCTCTCTCATCACATCATTCTCTTCTCGGATCATTTTAATTATGAACATTCTGAACTCCCTTTCTGTCATTCCTTCTACCATGCTGTCTTTGGGTTCTCTTGATATATCATCTAGGTTTGTTTGGGACACTTTCTTCCCGTGTTTTCTCATGTTGCTCGTGTATCTTCCCCTCTAGTAGTGCAAATCATAGGGATTGCAATTTCATTGTAAAGAGTTAAAGTGTCCCTGCAGATTTCCAGTAACTCACCTGATGTTTGAGAGGTGCTTCATCAAGCGGTGACCCAAGAAAGCTGCTGTCCCACTACCTCTAGGTTGGGAATGATCAATGCTTCTGGGCAGAGGCAACCTGGTGTTGATAGACAATCAGATACAGCAAGGTGCTAGACCCCGGGCCAGGGTGTGGACCTGGGCACTTGACCAAGTTAGGGTGGGGGCACAGAACTGTGCTCAGTGATGGAGACACTGGGCTTGAGAGCCCAGGCAGGCCTGAGCTCCTTGCTGGGGGCTCATCGGTGGCAGGTGGTCACTTTCTGCCAGGGAAGCTGCAAAATGATGCCAAAGGGCCCAAACTCCCTGCTGGAGCCGGTGCTGCCTGGGCTCCAGGCCAGATCTCACCAGGAGCCGCAGTGCTGTGGCCCCACCGGAAGACCTGAACTCAACTCTGAGGACTCAGGCAACCAAAAATGGTCTCTCTCTGCCAGGGAAGCTGTAAAATGGCGTCAAAGGGCCTAAACTCCCCGCCAGGGCTGGCGACTGCCTCCTCTCCAGGCCAGATCTCTGCACATGGGCTTTATTAGTCACATCCATCTTTATAGACAACAACATTTTAAGAAATTTACTGTACAACCATGGTTTCTATGATAACAATCTCTCTGAGAATGTGACTTGAGTCTACCATCTCTAGCAAGATCATTTCAGTTGAGTCAACCTAAATGCGTCAAAGAAATAAAAAAACAAATTTGCTGGCTTAACCCATTAAGTCCCAAGTTTTCAATTCTTCAAATATCTCAATAAAATTGGCACAGGTGCACTAAAATGGATTGGAAATCATAATCTAGAGCCTACATAACATATAAATGTACATACACATATATGCATATATATGTATTTTGAAATGCTCTAATCAGTCACCTATTACTTTCTCCAAAAACTGAACACTGGAAACATAATAGTTATTTCAAAGTGATCGTAAGTGGTATATTTGTTACTCCATTTAAGTTTTTTATAGGTGTCCTCTATATAGTATGGTGAAATAATGGGTTAAATAATTGAAAAGTCCATGGGTAGAGAGCAGAAAGTGGGTCTCAGTTAAAGGATTTGAATCCTATCATCAAGACTCCATTTCTCTCCATCTTCCACTCTGCCTTCCACTCTGTCGATTTCATTTTCAGGCTCCATGTGGTAGTACCCAGAACTTTCAGCACACCTTCACTCAGATTCAAGTTTAGCAGAAGGGTAAGAGTCTCTTCTCTGTTGTTACTTCACATCTGATTGGACCATTTTCATCTGTGTCTTTGACTGCAAGAATGCTGGGACTTCTTTGGGCTACAAATGACAGAAAAATCTAAGTTACGATAATTTAAACAATAGAAATTTATGACATCATGCACAAGAACACTAAAGACAGGCAGTTCAAAGGTTAGGGCCATCTGTTGAAACCCATCTTTTGCTAATGATCTCTTATAACCATCTCACATAAATCAAGTCACCATGTATATATGTATCAGTTTCTTGACTCTGTTCGGTTTCCATTAGTCAATATTTTTGTCCCAAGGCCACTGCCAATGTGTTTTACTTAATATAAATTCATAAGAAATCTTGGCATTTGGTAGAGAAAAATTTCCTCCTTCTTCTTGAGAAGTATTTTGGCTGCTTTTGAATCTTTGGTTTTCCATATAAATTCTGTCAAACTTGTCAAATTAAACAAATCCAGCTAAGAGGATTTCAACTGAAGCTAATTTGAACAGATAGATCAATTTCGAGAAACATGTCTTCTGTATAATATTGAGTCTTTCTATCCAAGAACGTGCTGTATTTTTCATTAAAGTTTTATAATTTTCTCTAATGTTTCAAAGGATGTTATATTTTTTGTTGCTATTGTAAAAAGTTTCTTTTAAAATCTTGTTTTCCTAATTGTATATTTTAAATTTAAATTTTTATATTTTAATCTTATATTGGACATTTTGGCAAATTCTCTGCTTTCATGATTTGTAGGTATAATCCATTAGATTCTTCTGTGTAGACAATCATATATACAAATAATTTTATATTTTCAATTTCAACCCTGTAACTTTCATTTATTTTTTCTTGTCTTACCGTTAAAGTTCTTTTGCTTACAACCCTTCTGTGTTCTCATGTTAGATATGTTTCCTATAAATTCCATTCAGGTACGTCTTGTTATTTTTTATTTTTTTATTATTTTATTTTATTACTTTATTATTTTTTATTGTTGTTTAACCCTACCCTGTGCTTTGTTCTCTCCTTTTTAGGCAGATGAGTTTTTTCTATATATGTAATAGATGGGCGAATATGTTCACTATCAGATGAAATACTATTACATGGAATCAATAAGCTAAAAACGTTTCTTGATTCAAGACAAAACAAGAGAAATCAAAAAGTTTAAATATCATTGTCATAAAGGAAACCATTAAACTTTTTGATTTTTCTTGTTGTCTTCTATTAAATCCATTGCCTGGATTCTTAATGTCTTCAACTCCTGCCCCTGCCCCTGCCCCTGCCTTCCCTCCCTTATGTAATCTTTAAAAATGAACCTTCCTTCCTTGTTAAGTAATGTTAAGGTGACCTGTGATTTTTGTTTCTGAAGAAAACGGCCTAATATTCACTTTTGTCAGGAAATATAACTACTTGTACTATGGAAGCTTGTGAACTTGTCTTTTGTTCATATTAAAAACCAAATACATATTTTAAGTTACTGACAAAAGTGATACATGCATGAATTTTAAAATTCAAGCCGTACAATTGAGTAGAAAATTGAAAGATAAAAATGTAGCTAACCACTGTCAACCCAGTCCAGCTTCTCCTTTGTTGACCAGGATCCAAGTAGGAAATACATTTTACACACATGTGTAAAATGTTTCAGATATTTTCCTTACCCTCACTCACACATCTCAATCTAATAATTCTTTTTTTTTCTTCATTTTCTCCTTCTAATATGGGTTGCAACCCACCAAATTGATTTCACTCCCACCATTAGGAAAACACTGCTCTAACAATACCATATAACAAACTATTTCTAGTACTTCTTTTTTTTTTTTCTTAGACAAGAATTTATTTTATTTATTTATTTATTTATTTATTTATTTATTTATTTAGTGGTGCTGGGGATTGAACCCAGAGCCTTGTGCATGCAAGGCAAGCGCTCTACCAACTGAGCTACATCCCCAGCCCTATTTCTAGTACTTCTGATAGCTACATCCATAATTTAAAATAGTACACATACACTGCCACTGCCATTTTTTTGGTTCAGTGTCTGACTTTTTGTTATTGACTACACATTTTGAAATTTTATTGCTCTAAAGAATATACTTAAACCTCTATTTCTTGGTGTACCCACTTCAGAAAGTGACTCTTAACTGCTCCAGTATGTAAGATTAGCAAATTTGCATTCTTTCTTTTCCCTCCATTTTTCAACTACAGTTAGTTAATTTTACATTGTCAGTATTTAGAATATCTTCAGAATAAGTGTCTTCTTCATTTTGTCTTTAACTTTGTTTTGAAAATTGAAGGTTTTTTTCAGTATCATCGTTTTGCAAATCATATGCACTGTAGAATCAAGTTGTATAAATGCACTGGGAATAGGGAAATGTAAACCATGTTATTAACCTATTTTGTCCCATTTTCCCAGATGTGGAACACCTATAAAAACTTAAACAAGCCGGGCATGGTGGCGCACGCCTGTAATCCCAGCACTTGGGAGGCTGAGGCAGGAGGATCGGGAGTTCAAAGTCAGCCTCAACAACTGAGCGAGGTGCTAAGCAACTCAGTGAGACCCTGTCTCTAAATAAAATACAAAATAGGGCTGGGGATGTGGCCCAGTGGCTGAGTACCCCTGAGTTCAATCCCCAGTTCAAAAAAAAAAAACTTAAACATAGGTCTGGGGTTGTGACTCAGTGGTAGAGTGCTTGCCTAGCATGTGTGAGGCACTGGGTTCAACTCTCAGCACCACATATAAATAAATGAATAAAATAAAGGTCTATCAATGTTTAAAAAACCTTAAATATAGTATATAATATGTAATATATAATAGAATTACATAATATAAATTTGTACTAATAATATAATTATAATAATGTTAATTGACATTGATAAAATAACATATAAACTGTAGCTTATAATTTCCAACCTATTTTAGTGTACTTGTGTCAACTTCATTGAGAGATTCACAGAATCGAAAACCTGGGACTTAATGGGTTAAATTTACACTTTCTGAGGGACAATTTTTGTCAACGCAGGGGCGCTTAATCACTGAACAACATCCCCAGCCCTTTTTATTTTTTTATTTTGAGACGGGGTCTCACTAAATTGCTTATGGTCTCAATAAATTGTTGAGACTGGCCTGGAATTTGTGATTCTCCTGCTTCACCCTCCTGAGGCACTGGGATTACAGGTATGCGCCATGGTGCCCAGCCTCCCTATCACTACTTTTTTGTTTTTGGAACCAGGGATTGAACTCAGGGACACTTGGCCACTGAGCCACGTCCCCAACCCTATTTTGCATTTTATTTAGAGACAGGGTCTCACTGAGTTGCTTAGCACCTTGCCCTGGCTGAGGCTGGTTTATGGATCTGTGATCCTCCTGCCTCAGCCTCCCGAGCCGCTGGGATTACAGGCCTGCACCACAACACCCGGCTTCCCTATCACTCTTGAAAAGGTAACTTACAACTTTTATTTGGTTGACTCTATTTTTCTTTCTTAGGTTAACAGAACTCTCATAACTGGTCATTTTTGCTACTCTCTTCTCCAAGTTCTATATCAAATATTATCCTGACTTTCTTTAATAATTGCCTTCACTTCCTTATTCTCCCTTACACATTTCTGCTTTTACTACGTGATCTCTAAATATTGGGTTTCCGTACCTTCTTTTCTACTCTCTGTCTTCTTCCTGTATGATCTTATCTGTTTTCATGCTTTAAAAACCATCTGTTGACAATTCCTAAATTTATATCAATAGGGCAGACTCTATTTCTGAGCTTTAAACTCACATCTTTAAATATCTACTTGACATCTCTCTTGTATGTCTCCTAGGCATTTCAAACTTAAAATGAGCAAAATGGATTTTTCTTACATCTGGATCTCCCTCAGCCTTTACCATCTCAGTAAAAAGCCCTATGATTCACTGTTCTTGACTTCCCTCTCATTTACTCCTCATAGCTTGAGTTTCTTTTCATTTTGCTGGAACATTTCCATAAGCAGTTAATTCATCTAATTCAGCATCTAATCAGGCATCAATTCCTGTTATTTCCACCTTCAAAATTTCTATACGCTTTTAAAAATGTAAATTAGAGCATGTCAGTTCCCTGCTTAAAATGTTTAGGTTGCTTTCTAGTGCATTTAGAATAAAATCCAAAACCTACACACTCAGCCCTCTGGGTCTGATTTCTTCCCACTATCCAAATTCATTTCTTGCTGTTTGTCATTCTCCACTCACATTTCGCTACTCCAACTTCCTGTCATCTCCCAGAATACATAATGCTCAGAACCTCTGTACTCGCTATTCTGCCTGGTGTACTTTTTCCTCAGGTCTTCATTTGGCTGACTCTTTTTCATCCTTCAGGTTTTAGCTTACACATTCAGGGCTTCCATGTTCATTCACACACAGACTCTATGTGAATCGGAAAAAGTTACCCTTCTTGAAAGCACAGTGTGGGGTTGATTTTAGCCCCCAGTAGGCTGTGATTCAAATGACACCTCTCAGAGAAGCTATTCCTGACCACCTTAATGGTCATTTTGAGGCTCCCTGTTATTCTAGATTATGGCACTCCTTTGTAGATTTTTCATTCAACTTTTAATTCTTTAAGTTTAAAAGATATTCTGGTCATTCCCACTCGGGACAGTAACTTCTCTGTCAAAGTTACTGTTATTTACTTAGGGCTTGCCATAATGCCTGGCACATGGTAAGTGATCAATAAATAAATTTTAAATAAATAGGGTGAAACTCTGTTTTGTAATTTCATAAGAATGTGATAAAGAAAATAGTTTCCATCTGTCATGGTTTGGATGTGAGGTGTCCCCCAAAAGCTAACATGTGAGACAATATAAGAAGGTTCAGAGGAAAAATGATTGGGTTTTGAGAGTTTTAACCTAATCAGTGAATTGATCCCTGATGGTAACTGGAGGCAGGAGGAGTGTGGCTGGAGGGAGTGGTTTCATTGGGGGCATGACTGTGGAGAGTGGAGTGTCTCTCTCTCTCTCTCTCTCTCTCTCTCTCTCTCTCTCTCTCTGCTTCCAGATGATGTGAGCAGCTTCCCTGTGCCACGCTGTTCCGCCATGATGTTCTGCCTTATCTCAAGACCCCAGGAATGGAGCCAGTCTTCTATGGACTCAGACCTCTAAAGCTGTGAGCCCTCAAATAAACCTTTCCTCCTCTATAATTGTGTTGGTCAGATCATTTAGTCACAGCAACAAAAAAGCTGACTAAAACACCATCATCCAGTTTAGATTTTTGTGGATACATTTCACCTAAAAACTTAGGTTTTTGTTCATATTCTTCATATATAAAATATATATTCTTTATGTATGTATGTATGTATGTATGTATGTATGTATTTTCTATTTATTTCCTCCACTTGAGTTTTTCTGTTTTCTACTTCCTGGAACCTCTATTTGACAGATCACAGAACTTAATGGAACTTATTCCATTGCTCTAGAATTGGTGGTAAGTCAAGCTGAGTATAGATAGCTAGTTAAGTATCTCTCATTTTAAAGAGAGAGTCTCAACATATTGAAGCTTTACTGCTTCCAGCCATACTGCAAACCCCTCCCCATCTATTCCCAGTGTCCAGGAATAGAAGAGTGAGGAAGGGTAGTGAAAGAAGAAATTGTCAATATTGTTTTAAGCCACAGTACAGCACCTTTTCCATATGTTCCCTATCTCCAAAACCAGGTAAGATGTGAAGGCTAAAATCACCCCTTACAAGAATGCATGACCAACATGAACCTCAACTGCTGGATATTTTTAAATGGCCCACTATTGATCTGCCCAGTACTACTTTAAATACAGAAAGAAGAAATAAAAAGAGACAGTAGGGTGCAGTGTGGGAAGCAAAGTAATGTTTATTCTGTCCATTTGGGGTAGAAAGGAAGTAGAAATTTCTCATTAGCCAAACAATTCCATTAAAGATAATTATTTGGCCAATGATTATAAAGTATAAACCATTTTGCTAATGTTCCACCTAAGAGAGCAATGTTTGGATAAAAGACTCTAGTAGTAAGAGTTTGTGGGATGTGTTGCCAATTGTAAGGGCTGGGATAGGGAGGAAACAAGCAAAGTCTTTTACAAAAAGAGGACACACACACACACACACACACACACATGCACACATACACCTTTCCCCCCCCACTTAGGATTCAAAGAGTAGTATCTTCTTTGTCATTATATATATTGCTATCACATCTTTTAATGATTAATAATATCCTTTTATATTAGATGTATCATAATTTAACTACTCCACTATTAGTGGCATTTGAGTTGTACCCACATTTTTATAATTAAAACACTATGTGAAATATTCTTGTATATACAGTGCATATTCAAAGCAACTTATTTTACATTTTGAGTAAAAATATATTTTTAAATCAGGCACTAGTTTATTCCATTTGGAGAATTTCAAAAACTCCATAGCTGAAAAGCAGATCTTTAAGTTTAGGGGCACTGATTTGACAAGAAAAGTGATAAAAGGAAACTTCTTCCTCAGAAGGGTTTGAAAAATAGCGTTTAGAGGTGAGAAATGTATGGATTTAAAAGATATAGTCCCCGTGAGAAAATATTAAGGTCAGTTTCAGGGCTAAGCAAAGAGTGAGTGTGGTTTGCTTTTTCTTTGACACTACAATTATGGTATATTAGTTATCTTTTACTGTGTTAAAATACACAGTACTGAACATAGCAAGCTGGGCCATTCTTCTACTGGTCTTACATGGGTCATTCATGTGGCCAGTTTGACCCATTTAGCAGTTTGACTAGAACTAGATAGCCTAAGATGGGCCCCAACACATCTGTCACTTTGTACCATTTGGTCTAAAGGGCCTCCAATGGAAAAACTTATCTTTATTTCACATACCCTGTCGTTTCTGTTGGCTCCTTCCTGAAGCAGTCTCAGGGCAGTATTCCAAGGGATGAGACTGAGAGCTGAAAAGCTTGAGGCCAAGGCTTGCAAGTCATTCAACATCACTTTTGCAGCATACTACTGGACAAAGAAAGTCACCTGTCCAGCCCAGACTCCACTTCTTAATGGGAGGAGTGACAAAGTCACATTGCAAAAGAGCTAAGACACAGGGATGGGAAGAACTGTGACCATCTTTCCAAACAAGCTATTGTAGCAGGTCTTGTTTAGAAATCCCCCTTTTGTGTTACAAAATTAAATTTGTAAGTTGATTATTTGTCATTTCTTTTGGTTCCTATAGAAAGAATGGGGAACCTCTAATATTGCACACCTATGTAACAGTCTACATTATTAAAGTTCATTTATGGTCTAGGGTTGTAGCTCAGTGGTAGAGAACTTGCCTAACACACTTGAGTCACTGGGTTCCATCCTCTGCACCACATAAAAATAAACAAATAAAATAAAGGTCCATCTACAACTAAAAAATTTGTTTTAAAAAGTTCATTTATAAGTATCTCACTTGATAACTCATTCAATGAATTTCTTTTGGGTGTCTATTATGTGCCAAGCACTGTGATTTGCTTTGGGGATACAAAGATAGACATGGTGCTTGCCCTCAAAGAGTTTACAGTCTGTGGAGGTAAATACTGAAAAAGTAACAACAATGAATCAAGAAATGACAATAACCTGAGGTTAATATTATGACAGGACAATACAGTAAATCATTAATTGAGTTCACACTTTCTGCCAACACTGAGTGAGAAGATCTTTGTAATAATTCTGTAAGAGGTAAGATAGGTTATTAATCATTATCTTCATCTTTATGTGAGGCAACTAAGGCTCATAAAGCTAGCCAAGTGACTTAACCAAGATTACAAAGGTTCTAAGTGGCAGAATTCACAATTTAAAAAACAGGCCTACTTTACAAATTCTGTTTTTTCCAGTATACTCTTTTGCCTTGCTAAATATATATATTGTTATGAGTACCTGAAAAACAGAAAAAAAACCACCAATAAATAAACTTAGATCTAAATACTTAGATGATGGTATATGTTGTGTAGGGATTCTGCTGAAGGGACTTCAGTGTTTACAGCTTCCAAGATTGTTCATATAATGTACATATACCTAACCTAGAACATCATCTACAATAAGAAACTTTGCTTTTTTCCTAAATCTTTCTGGACCCAGAATCCAGACTATCATTTGGATTCACTAGATTGAAAAAGAGTCATTTAAAAAATAATACATAATATTCCATATCTAAAGGCAACAAAAAGGTTTAGATGAGAATGACTAAACTGAATTCCCACTACAGAATAAATTATGCTATCACCATTTTACTAAGCAAAGAATTTAATCAGGAACAAACATAACTTAATATATCTCACCTTCAACTTCTTTTTGAAATTTATGAACATATGCAAATGTATGTCAACATGCACATATAAAAGTATATGAATACAAAAATTTAAAATAATTGTCAGTGCAACTTTGGTACTTACTTGTTCACACTAAGAAACTGGCACAACCCTCAGTCTAACGTGGGCTTAAAGAAAGTTTTGGATTATCTGTATCTTTTTATCTTTCATAATTCTATCACTCTATCTGTGGCTTTATCTGATCTCCATCCCATGTTGGTCTCTTAGGAAGGCCTACATATCAAATAGCAGAAACTCTCTAAATTTGTCTGTGATGCTTCCAATCCTGACAGTCTTCAATAAGTTTATTTCTATTATTTGAATAATCTGATTTTAATTTGTTACTTTCTTGATCTGTGCAAAGCTAGAACTTTGGTAGGCTGTAGACCTCTAATGCTTTCTCTATAGAACTCAGGGTGAAAGTCACAGATAATTGAGAATGGCCTGTCTTCTGGCAGTACTTTCTGCTCCAAGTTTTTCCCTCTTTCTTTCTCTTTCATGTGCTGCCGAGCCAGTGGTGGGAAGGGGAATACAGATCAGCATCTTCTAATGGCATTTTTGAATGGCTTATAGCTGTGAAGCCTGATTAATCCTTTCAGGCCTTGGGGCAGGCAATTTGGGAGCACCAGGCCTGGATTCCTCTAGCTGCTAGCAACCATTACCAGAGTATCTTGGAGGGTGACCAAAGAGGAGCAGAGTCTCCACAAGTGGAGTAGATAATGAAAAACATCCAAAAGTTCCACAGGCATCTTATTCAAGGTGAATAGAATATGCTTGGGAGCTGGTTTCTGGAGCAGATGTCCAGACAACAGATTACCTTCCTTGGCTGTACTCGGCACATTACCAACTGCTTGGACCTCCTTGGATGGTGCAACTCTCGTAGCTCTGAAACTCTAACCTCACCGACATCAGATACTTCTGATTGTTTCCAGTTGACATATCCTTTTAACAGCATCCAAAGTAATTTTGGTCTGACTAATTCAACAATGAATGCATATTTTACAAATGAAAGCTTCATCATTATTTTAAAACACTTTCTTGAACACAGTTCAGTTGGATTAAAAATTCATTTGCCTTATTGCACTCAATTTCACCATTGCATTTGCCAATTAGAAAGAAAAGAGAAAGAGCTGTTGGACCCTGATTCAAAAGAAGGGATTTTTACAAATTTTTGTCACCTATTTGTGCAAAGTTTCTCATGAATGATAACAGTATTAGTTTCTTACATATAAATATGACCATGGATGGCTTGTAACATATACCCATGCTCTTATGAATCCCAAATAGGTTTTTCTTAATGTAAATTAAGGTCTGCAGGGTTGTACTACCTCTGGAGGATCTCAGGGAGACTACCATTGTCTTCTCTAGTATAGGGAAGACATCCTCATTCCTTGACTCATGACCCAGCATGACATGGCCTTTTCTCTCCATGCTTCTGCCATCTCACTGTTTCTTCCTGTCTTCAAATCTCCTCTCCTTATGCTTTGTGAGTGACTTGTGATTACATTTGTGGTCCACCCAGACAGTCCAAGATAATCTCTTCATCTGAATATCCCTGATCATATTTTCAAAATTCCCGCTACCATAAAGGATGACATTCACAAGTTTCAGGGATTTGAAACTAGATGTCTTTGGAGGTTGTTATTTAGCCTACCATAGTGACTACCAAAAATTTGAAAATTTTATAATTGGAAAACTTGATCAGAAACTATGTGTAACTAACTATTCAAGCATAATATTGGATTAAAAAAGGTTATATTCCTGCAGACAAGTTCAAATTTCCCATTTAAATACTTGAAAAGATTTTATCTCAGCATTCTATATAAATTGTTTAATATTTTCCTTATTTGCATTCATTTTTATTTGTATAATATTATATACATTTACAAACCAAATAATTCTTTATGAGCCCAATATAAATGTCTGAAAATTCTCTCTAGGCTATCCCAGGATGCCACATAAATTTCATCATTTGTTCTCTGTGTCACAATGAAGAAAAGGTTAGGAAATATAGCTTTACAAGTTTAGAGAACTAGTAGAAATGTAGAAAAGAAGAACTGAGGATATGAGTTAAGTTCCTGTCTATTATGATAGGAAGTCAAAACATAATGCCTAAAATACAGAAACCAAATAAATGTAATTTAAGAATAATAATGCAATATAAACATTTAGAAATATAGAGGTAACTATCAGATGAAAAATGATTGCCTCTGGGATACGGAGTTGAAGTAAAGACAAGCAGGGCAAAAGAATACTGCTCTTAATTGTAGGCAGTTTGGTAGAGCTGTATTAGGATTTTTTAGAAAAGGTGTGTAGCTTTAGTGAAATAAAAAAATTTAAATTTAATTTAAAATGGCATCAGAAGTTGACACATTTTTTTCCTGTGGTCTTTTCTCTAAATATGACATTCCTCCTCTTTTTCATTGTAGAGAGGAAACACCATTGCTTTTTATTTTCTAATCATATTACTCATTTAATGACCTATAATTACTTAATTATCTAAGCTTCATTCAAAGAACAGTACTGGGAATCTTCTCTGTAATATTTAGTTATGATGGTAGGTGTAAAATGCTTAAAATAAATTCCCTAAAATAAGTTAGGAAACAGAAATTCTTTATCCTTTCCTCCCCAGTGGTGGCACTGGCAGGAGACTTAATAAGCTAGATCAGAGGCAGAGATATTTGGAAAACCATCAAAAGTCATTTGATGGGAAGCACAACAGGGAATCTTGAATATAGTTGAAAGAGGAAGAAAAAATAGGATTAAATTGAAATCTTGTCTATTTCGCAGCTTTTCTCTATGAGGATTTCAAAGTCAATAATAAGTAAATTCATCATCTGTACATCCATCACTAACAGTAAAACAGAATATTTGTTCTATTTGTTCTGTCTTAGGACTTTAGTAAGATATGTGTTATTTCTTTTTTAAAACATTTTTTAGATGTTGATAGACCTTTATTTTATTCATTTATTTATATGTGGTGCTGAGAATTGAAACCAGTGCCTCACATATGCTAGGCAAGTGCTCTACCACTGAGCCACAACCCCAGACCAATATGTTATTTCTTGTTGAGTTTTCTTTTTGTATTTCTAAACTATGTTCACATAATGATCCATGCTTATTAAAAAGTATATAAGATGTTTCTTTATGTTTATTCCTGGCCTACTGACTAAAGGGAAAGAATCCTCTGCCTCTACAACTGAAGGGGGTCTGGAGATAGTTTGGCACATGATTGAGACAAAACAATGGCATTACCACTTCTCACCAACATTTCCCCCTGGAGAACATGCAGAACAGAACCATGAGATGACATAGTAAGGACCTGCCTTCTTCAACTCCTTTTGTTTTTTTTGGTACCCGGGATCAAACTCAGGGGCACTTGACCACTGATTCACATCCCCAGCCCTATTTTGTATTTTATTTAGAGACAGGGTCTCATTGAGTTGCTTAGCACCTCCCCGTTACTGAGGCTGGCTTTGAACTCTCCATCCTCCTGCCTCAGCCTCCCGAGTCACTGGGATTACAGGTGTGCGCCACCATGCCTGGCCCTTCTTCAACTCTTAAAGGAAAACTTAGAGGAAAATTATTGATAAATGTGAATGAGATAATGTGTACTGTGGTTAGACTGAATTCTTTTAAGTCTAATGACTTAAAACCACTGAGAAGAAAGGCTCATCAACTCTTCAGATAGCTATGTGTAATATAAAATACCTTTTTTTAAAAAGAAACTCAGTTACTTGAAATAATTGATACTGTTCTGATATAGAAGTTATATAACTTTCAAATATAATTTAAAAATCACACTGTGAACAAATGGAAGGACATGTCACAATTTAAATTCACAACTTGTTTCAGCAAACTTCCCGATTCATTACCAACAGGGTGCTGGCAATAGGAAAAAATGTAGTCTTTTTCTTCCTCAAGTATTTGGAAACCCCATTCATTTTTAGATTACTCATTCATCAGCCATCCATCTCATAGGTATAATTTGATATCTTTTACAGTTAGCCCTTTTGATTACCTTTGATTCAAGTGAAGTACCCTATTGTTAAATCTAGTCAGTAACTGGCATCTGCTGACCAAACAGTAGCCCTTTTGCTTCTTTCATGTGGGTGGCCTAGGATTTAGAAAGAGCCAGTATGGAGTGTGGGCAGTAGTCCAGTGGATAATTGTTGCCTGGTCTCTTGGCTCAAAACTTTGGGCATGACATAGAAAATTTTATGTCTATGATATATTTCCTCAAAAAAATAACGTACTTCTTTATTTTCTTGAGAGGATAGGGAAGGGTAGATAGGAAAAAAAATAAAAGACTATACACATGGCTTACTTGTATACTTATTCCATATTTTAGTTTCTAAACCACCCCTTATTAGATAGTGCTAATGGTGGAGAATTAGCACAACTTACTGTAAAGTCACCAAGGCATTGTATTTGCTATTATTATTGTATTCTTATGCTTTGATCCAGGTTTCTATTCTAGAAGGAAATAACTGAAACTTAGAAATCTTTACCTCCAAAAATGTCTTATTTTATTTATGGTTCTCAGAGAGTAAAGAGCAGAATACAATACTGTGAGTTAAAAAGATTTAGTGGCACTAAACAGGTCATTTAATATGTACTTATGGACTGCTTGCCATGTGCCACTATGTCAAGCACTTAATCTAAAGACACACAAAAAGGAATGCTTAGAAATATTACAGTACACATTGTTTTCTTGTTGATAGAAAGTTCCTGTCTAGAGAAAAGGAAAAAGATATGGTGAGGTTGTATTACATCCCAGGACACCAGACTGGTTAAACCAAACTGAATTTTCTCATGTTTCAATGGGGAAGTTGAAAGAAGGAATGAAGAAAATTAGAGGCAGAATTTATAACATCCTTGGATGGTAGCATATGGTCCCAGAGAAAAACTGGCTTCCAGGCCTCTTTTTAGTTTGCAATTCATCTCTTTCCAACTCCTTATTCCTGCTCACACACTTTTTCCCAGCCTTCCCTCTTCATCCTTCTTGAGATTGCCCCACTCCAGGCTTCTGCAAAGGTTTAATCTGTAAATCTAACCAGGTTAGATTTCTAACAATACAGATATCAACATGATGTACCCTGACATCATTACACAATAACATATATAGGATTACACAATAATATATATGAGAAAAAGAATAAAGACACATACAGACATACATAGAGAGACATGCACAGAATAGGCAATTTTTCAGGGGCTGAATTGTATAAGGAGAAATAAGCAATTGCCTCTAAAGCATGCTATTGCTCCAAGGTCTTGAAGAATTAGTTTTCTCCCCTATCCCCTCATGATCACCAAGGGAAGTATTTCCTAGTTGTGGAAGTGGGAAACTCTTTTACAAAGAGCTCAAGGGTTCAACATTTAAATTTAAGTCTCTGTATAAAGAAATTTCATTTGCAGGGCATTATTTGAAAGTAATATTTGGCAATATGGCTTCTAGAGAGCTACTGCTCTGAGTATTTATAGAATTAAACACTGAAGATGAATAGCTACTTTTTTGGAGATTTCTTGAGGCACTGAATGTACAACATCCTTTGGTATTATATCTCAATATATAGTCACTCATAAATCAAGATGTCATTCTTGAGAATTACCAACTGCTTTTGTTGCAATTAAAAAACATTTCCTTTCCCTTAATCATCTGTGAAGGTAGAAAATAACTGATCATTCTTTCTTCTAGTAAACCTTGTATATTCAAAACTCTTCATTGTCCCTTATTTTTTGCAGGCTAAGTAATCCTGGGGGGTGGGGCTCCCGAATTTTGGTAGTATTTTATCCTTGATTGATAAATACAGCTCATTTAGGGCTGAAATAATTTCTGTAAACAAAAGATATAGTGTCTTTAAGTAAGACCTCCAGTCTCCAATGCTGTTATTGAATTATAGGCATCTGAAGTTTAGATATTTCCTTGGTCTTATTTGGGGGTAATTAGTTTTATAACGGAGAGATTTTGGATGTAATCTTTTTGGATTCCTCATTAAGAAACACAGTACCAATGATCACTGGTCTTTTGTGTTGTTTTAATAACATTTCCATATGAATGTGTGAAACTAAAAAAAAAAAAAAAGTGAAGTTCTTTTGTTTAGAGAATCATATAAAATTTCTCACGTTACCTTGGTTGAATAACGTTGCCCAAATCCTCAAATTCTTTTGGAAGTACTTGATTTATTGGAGACACTTAAGAGAGGGCGCTGACAATTCATCTGTCTTTATGAGAGTTGTTTGCCTCATTAAGTGTAAATGTTAAGCCTGACATACACCCACTGACAGGCGCACTGCGTGTTACATGTAGGTAGGGTTGGCAATACCACGTGTGATTTGGAGCTCCTTGTGGTAGTTCCCAGGCTAGAGTCAAAGTTCCATCATCTAACATCCTTTTTCCTTTGAGGACTTCAAGGATCTACCAAAAGGAAAGCATCTCTTAGATGATAACTTGAGCCATTTCCACATTAATCAGAAAAGTAAAGGCCTATTACAACCCATATCTCTGCAAGCATAGGATCAGGTCAAGGGGGATAGTGGTGATTCTGGTGAGGAAGCCTCGACTCCTAAAGCCCTCCTCTTGTTAGGCCACACACATCCCCCTGCTTATTTCTGAACGCATCTTCATGCTTTTCAAACCAGACGTAGTGAGCAGAGTTAGGGTCTAAAGAGAAGGACGGGGTTCAATCTTGGAGAAGCTGCTTTGGCAAGTTCTAGCTCCGCCCTCCCAGGTTTCTTCAATCCTTGGTAAGGAGCAGCGTTTTTAACTAATTGCAAAAATAACCACTGGTGCTTAGGTTCTCTCCCTTGCTGAAGTATACGTAGAAGACAGAAGTATTACTGGGCAAATAGCCTTTGCCCTACCACCACTGCAGGTGCAGATTCCACGCTCGGGATTCCCGCGCCTGCTTCAGCGCCCGCCCACGCAGGGCTCCCTCAGTCTGCAAATGCCCCGCCCCCTGCCACCTCCGCAAGTCTCATTGGCCAGGCCCTGCGTTAACCTCGGCTTCCGACTGGCAGCTGCGTCTGTCTGTCTGCTCGGTAGGTACATTTCCGCATTGAGGGGGGCTGCTGCGAATGGAGGGGGAGGGGAGGTGTTTGGGAGAAAGTGGGGGCTTTGGGTGCCGGGAGCCCGCAGTCGGGTGGGTAGAGGGGGTCATCAACTGGGCTGCGGCTTCTGGCGAAGGGCTCAGGGTGTGTATGTGTGAAGGAAAAGAGAGCGAGCGAAGGGTGCCTCAGAGGTGACATTCAGCCTGCGAGCCTTCTTCCAGGGGCGCCATAAACGCCCCCAATTTCCCAGCAGCTGAAGGAAGACTGGAAGGTGGGTCTCGCTGGCGGCTTGCGGAGGGGCGGAGTTGGACTTCTGGTGACCCCTGGGGGGGAGGTGTGCTTCCCTCTCCGAGAAGTGGAGAACCCTGTTCCTCACCCGCTGTGTGGTCCCAGCGGCCAAATTCGGGATAAGAATATGCATAGGAAGGGTCGGGGCCCTCCTCGTGGAGTCCAAGGCGGGTGCACAGGTCGCCGCTCGCCCGTGATCTCTTAGTGTCCGTTGGGGGGAGGGGCGGCGTAGACTTCGGCCTCCCCGGAAAAAAGCCTCAGCCTCTTTCGCTGCTCCGGGCCAGAAGGCGGGTAGCAAGAGGCCCGGGCCAGTTGGCTCGCCCAAGTGCGGAATTCACGCGCCTCCTGGTCCCGGGGTATTTATGGGCTGGTTAAAATGGTTGCATCGTCCTGCTCAGCCGGCCTCACGCGCCTCCCTGACCCCTGCTGGGGCGGGAGCCACTGCTGGCCGAGGTTTTCCGGGGAACCCGCCGGGGGCTGGACGGCGGCGCTGGGGAGGGGGCCAGCGGGGGTGCGGCCCTTGGTGTCTGCTGCAGTCCAGCCCCAGAGGGCGTGGAGACCGAGGGGCGGTGAAATATCTGCTCTGGGTCCGCCTCTTTCATTGATGAAATTTAAGTTCGTGTGGTTTTTACCTTTTCCGGGAGTCTCCAGCTGGCTCTCATTTGTGTCAGGAGCGCAGTGTAGCCAGGAGTTCCAGGCAGACTCCGTCGCACCAAGTTTCCGTCTTTTGGAATTAGGGAAGATTTTCCTAGTGTTTTTTTTTTTTTTTTTTTTAATCGCTTTGAATGAATACTCCCTTAAGTGTCCAAACATTCGAGGAGCAAGAACACGTCGGTTGGTAAAAGCAGGGGAGGAGGAAGAGAGACGTGCCCTATAGCGTGACTCCTCAAGAAATTTTTTTAAAAAATTATAAGCCAGAGAATTTTAATAAAACCCTAAGATGTCGAGATTTGTACAAGGTAAGGCATGCTGCTTCTCATTTCCCTGGTTGCTGCAGTCGAATTTGGGTACGAGCAGTTGAGAGGTTGGTGGGTGGTTTGTAAGTGGAATTGTTAATTTGAGATACCATTTGCCAGAACCTTTTCGTTAAATTGATATCTGAGCTGCCTTGCCTGCTTGCTGGGTTGGTGGTTCAGATACATACACTATGCCCCGGTGCCTTGTTGGGTTTAGTTCTGCCTCCCTGAAATCAGGTTAGTAGTACTCTGGCTCCCCCGATTGTGGCCGCAACTGATTTAAAACAGGATTTCGTTTGCTGTTCTCTCTTCCCTGTTCTCTTGTGGGGGTCGATGTCAAGGTACCTACGTGTGGGGCTGACGGGAGAGGGAACTTGGAGAGTAGTGGGAGGCAGGTGGGTTTGTAAGGACTTGAGAAAGCTTTAGTGTTCCTTGCTTTTGCTGTTTGTGTGTACGTGGGTTGAGTCTCAGATTCATTTATTGCGAAACCGGGAGTAACCCATAGAAGCTGGAGGTCATATCTGCCGAAGAAATGACTTTGCTGCATTGCTGTGTTTACTTTTTCCTTCTTTGAAATATAAAAAGATTATTAAGATTTCTTTGAAATTCGAAAATTGCCCTCTAAATCACTTGTATATTAAAGCTTTAGAAAATGCCCATCAACTGAGCTGAGCAGTAACATTGCTTGTACATGTGATTGTGTGTGTATGGTATACACATTGAAATTAGTACTGCCGTAAACCTTTGTCACCAATTTGTAGTATAGGATTTGCCTTCTGGTATGCAAGTAAACCCTTTCTTTGCAGACCCCAGCTTGTGAAAGCAACAGCCATCTTGCTGAACACAGCTAGTAAAGTTCACAACCACTTAATGTGATTCTCAACAAATATCGATGTACTCTATTTAAAAAGTTGTGTTACTAATACCCATCATTTGTCCTCATAAAAATTCCCTGGTGAGTTCTACATCACTTTATTAACTCTTCTTTAAGTTTGGGATACTAGATTAAGGGTGTCTGACTGTGTTATGGAAACAGATGGGACCCTATGCCTGCCTTCAGCACTAAACTCAGAAATGTCAGCTTGTCTTTAGACTTTCATTTTATACCTTATACGTGGTGAGAGATACTTCTTTATGTTCTGATCTAATACATGTCTTAGTCAAGATTTGAAAGGCAGAGATAACTTAGAAATTTTCACTGGTTTGTAACAATGATGATATTCAATACCGTAAACTCAGTATTTTGCAAGAATGCTAGGAAAAAGACAAGTCACTTTTCTTTAAAAGTTAGGAATATCATTAAACTCAAGATATTCCATATAGTTATGTTTTAAAATAGCTTGCAGAATCAGTGTACATTAGCAGCCTTTCTAACAGTGGCTGTGTATTTGTCATTGCTTTGTCATCCACCTTTTTAAAATAAGCTTTTAATTTTGGATTTCTTCTACATCTATAGAATAGTTGTACATTTGTCAAACTAAGAAATTAACATACATGCATTAACTAAAATATAAACTTTATTCAGGTTACTGTTCCTTTGATTCAATCCAAGATACCACATTGCATTTACTTGCCATCCACTTTTACATTAAGTGGTAGTTACCTTTTTAAATTGGCAGTTTTGTACAAAAAGATGACCCCTAAATACTTTTTAAACATGATTGTGCTCCTGTTTACCACTTAAATTTTGTGTTTCAGGTATGAGCCTTCTAAATGTTTAACTACTGCTTTTATAAATGATACCCTAATTGGCTAATTACACAGCTGTTTCCACACAGCAGTAATCAAGTGTCAGGATTTAGGATTTTCAGTTTTGAATTTTTTAAAAGCAAATCAAATTGTTTGCTTTTTGCTGAACTTACTAATATTTCTCCTCATTGGTCCTTAGCTCATGTAACTTCATAGGGGAAAGAGTTAATGAATATTAGACCCCTAACCACTTCCATACTTTGTCTCATTTAAACTTAAGAGCCCTAAGTAATAGATTTTTTTATCACCACTTTACAGCTGAGGAAAGTTATGTGTTGTGTCCAAAGTCCACAGCCAGTAGGAAGCACTGAAATTTCATATGAATCCATCTAAAACCCTTGTCCTTTCCAACACCTTTTTTGTTGCTTCTTACATTAAAAACTATAGAAATGGCCTGTGTCTCTGAGTAGACAGTTTTCTGTGGGCAAAGACAATTTTATATTGTTGGGGGGAATATAGTGTCTTATAAGTAGTGGATGCTCTGAAATAATTTGTCTAGGCAACAAATGAGAAACCTACAACTCAGTACTTCCCATGTACTACTTAATAGATTGACTACATTTTTGGTTGTACTTTTATAACACTTCTTAGGTTACATAAATATTGAGAAAGATGTAAGTGTATGGACTTATGTTTGAGTCCTGTTACTCACAGGTGATCTTTGACAGAACTTTTCTAAACTTCAGTTTCTACCTATATAAAAAGTGGGTATTGGGCTTGGAGTATAGCTCAGTGGTGGAGCACATGTTCAGCATGCCCAAGTTACTCGGTACAATCCCCAGCACCAAAAACAAACAAATTGGGTATTAATGCTGTGCCTTAGGGTTATGGAAAAGCTGAAATGAGTTGATCATGTGAATGTACTAGGCACGTTAGTCGGCCAGGAAATTGTACTTTTTTTTCTAAAAAGATGATGGTGGCCTATTAGCGTTATTACCAGAAGTATGACCACATATCATCAGCAGAAATAAATAGTAATGCAGGTATGACAGCTCTTTCTATTCCATTTTCAGCATTCAGGCCTGGGCAGTTGGTAGTTGATATTTTAAAAGAGAAAAAGTATAGAGGTAGGAGGGGACGATATGTAGGGTAAAGCGTGGACAGTGTCAGTTCAAGTTGGTGAGAGTTTTTATTTCAATCTAGTCAATAAAAAGTTTAGTGCTTACTATGTGCGGTACACTGTATTGGAATTTCTGGTGTATCCTTATGGTAGGCAATTGAAAAGATTATAAGATTTGTTTATTATAAACTATGTGTTGTATCCATGTGTTTTTGAATGTCAGAGCACAAGGTTGCTACTGTTGACTTAAATTTTTTCCTCTAAATTCAGCCGATGTACTTTATGGGAAAGCTGCACATCTCTATCCTCAAGCACTCTGACCATAAGCTGTTAGCTGGAAAAGTTCTGTTAATAAAGATTGTAATGTTGTTAGGCGGGAGAGTCCTAAGTATTTTATTCTTTGTCTCCCTAAGTTTGTGTCCCTAAGATGCCTAAGGTTCTTTTTTACAGGAAGACCCTTTTTTTTACTGGATCTGCTACCCAATTCCTAGTTGCTGTATTCTGTCTTCAGGTCACCCTTTGCCTGCCTGTGAAATTTCTTCAGCTCCATTTTTTTCTGCCCCAGGGATTGTTGCAGGGCCTCCAGTTATTCTTAATAAATGTGAACAGTATCTCTTTTCTAGCTTGTCACATTCAGAGGTACTAGAAATCATCAACAGTTGTGGCTTTCTGCCAGGTTTGGCAGTGGGTGCCATTTGCAATTTTGCTTTTAAAAAGTTCTGAGAGTTATCTCCCCAAATGTTTTTAAACTTACAGTGAAGGAACTGATGTTGTCTAGCCAGCTCATGCCATATTATATACTTATAACTGTAATATTATAGGCATTTTTAAAAGCTATTTTGAAGTACCATTTTCTGAAAAAATGTCCCTTATTGTTCTGAAATTGAGGTACTTTCCTATGTTTCAGGGAAAGCTATTTCAGTGCCTCTCTGTAACTTAAGTAATATTTAAAGCCTGTTAACTGTCCCATTTGTTGGAATTCTTTTTGTGTGACACTTTTGGTAATTCCTGCTTGGTAGATGGCTGCTATCCAGGGAAGATTACTGAGCTAATTATAACTGGAAGGAGCTCATATGAATACAAGGATGAAAAGCATTTTGGGGCATGATTGTTGAGGTCAGGCCTTAGTCTGGTTCTTCTCAAATCCTAAAAACAAATTTAGCCTGTTGCTGATCATTTAGATGACTAGGTTGCCTTTAATTCAGGGGGACTATGGCATGGATTTGAATCAGGACTAGCACCAGCAAAGTAATGACTTAAGACATACCCTTCAATTTTGAAGTTGTAGTTTAGGATTTATTATGTTGCGCGCGCGCGTGCGCGCGCACGCGAGAGAGAGAGAGAGAGAGAGAGAGAGAGAGAGAGAGAGAGAGAGAGAAATTTAGTTAAATTCCTAGTGAGAGTTATAAATGGAAAATTAAAAGAAATTCAAAGCGAAGAGTTGAGCAGATGAGAATTTTATAGACTATTTTCCAACATGGAACGGCTGGTCTCTGTGGGTAAATTTTTCTTGTTTTTACTAACTCAGCCTTCCTTCTAATGAGATGGGTGATTTTCATTTGTAAAAGCCTACTAAAGAAAAAAAATAACAAGAAGCATCACAGAAATAATTATTAACTTGTTCACTTCTTGGAAGTACCATTTTTATATTCTGAAGATACATGGAAAAGTTTGGACGGTTGTTTTTGTTTTTTCTTTAACAATAGTACTTCACAAGACCCTGAATTGTAGCAACTTTTATAATTAAAACAATGGGATACTTAGTTTGTGTGTAGACTATTTAGTTGGCCTAATTAGAAATGTTCTAGATAAAAAATATAAGATACCATAGTTTCCCAGTTTCTACCAAGTTGTATTTGGTGCTTTTTGCAGAAGTGTGGTTATCATGAGTTTTCAGACTTATTCATTACTGAAAAGTTAATATAAACCAATACTTGAAAGTTAAACTCTTATCTATGAAAATGAGAGTTAGCTATACTCTCTTTCTATAAGCTGTTCATCATGATATCATTTATACCATTGGAGAAAATGGTGTTTATATCATTCCATTTATACCATTGGAGTAAATTCCAACAATATTAAAAAAAAATATGTAGGGGAGGTTCTTTGTGGGTTTGGAATTTAAAATGGGCTTGAAAATATGATTTACTACCTTTTTGATTGTTTTGGATTCTTTAGACAGTGGAGTTTTTTGAAAGACTGGTGCCCTTTTTGATATAACCTCTAATTTCCTCTCTAAAATATCATATTTTGAACTTGAAGTAAACTGTTAGAATTGTCGATATCTTGGTCTTAGTAATTTGGTGATTTGCCCCAGGCACAGTGACTATTAATTGAAACCATATTTTTTAGATCTCTAAAATTCTACCAGGCATGTATCTTTCTATTAATAACTTAGTAAATTCTTGGGATGTTGGCTTGCTAAGCTATTGAAAGAAAATTAAACTTTGTTTTTTGATTAGGCAACTTTTGTGAGAAAGGAAATAATAATACTCCATTTAAAAGCCGTTTCCCAGTACTCTTGATTGGTGATGCAGGCATCTCCTTCAGTTTGTTGTAAAGAATTGTCTGGGACTCAAATCCTGCCTCTACCAATAGTTCCATTGTTTATTTTTCTTAGTCATTGCCAAAAGAAATTGATTGTGCCCCCAAACCATTTTGACAATTGAGGATTGTTTTTGAGAACTGTGGAGAAGTTGGTTATGTTCTCTTAGTTAACTTACATAAACAACACAATGTTTCATTTTCCCCAAAACATTTGTAGATTTTTTTTGTTTTTCCTATGTAAGTCAAGAGTTTCCCTATTTCTCTTTGATTTCACTTTCATCTTAAAACAAAAAAATTCACTATACTCATTGGACCTGAAATGGTCATAATATGCTTAGTTTACTTTTTCACTTGCTAGTCCTGAAATTGTAGAATACTAATTTAGTGGAAATGCTTTTTGACACTAGCTCCACTTGCTCCTTGGCCACAGTGACCTGCAGACAAAGTGACTGAGTTTGTGTTTTTCTCTAGTTGCTGCCCTGGCAAAGGCTAATGTAGTATTTCATTTGGGTTATACTTCTACTTAGAATTTTAAAACTTCCAGAGTAATTTTAAAACTTCCAGAGTAATTTTAAAACTTCCAGGCAAATAGAATAATAAAGATAGATGCACTGTTTTGGAGTCCTTTTTGCCAACGGTAAAATACTTAGCCTTTGTAATAAAATATTTATAGACTGCAGAAAAGCTTTCTTCGATTTTTTTCATTGCTCAGAAAACAAAGTATTTAAGGAAAAGTCGAGCATAAGATGCAATAAGAGAATGCTTATTATGATTTTTAATTTTAATGTCATGTGTTTAACTTCATGTCACATAATAATTTCACATAAAAATCATAGTTGAGTTTTCATTCAGATTTGGTGGCATACACCTGACACACTGTGAGAGGAGAGACCTTCTGCCAGTAAAAGAAGAAGCAGGCGCCAGGCCTCAGGGCTTGGGTTCCAGCTTGGCACTGCTACTGTTATCCTTAGGCAAATCAGCTTCTCTGGCCCCCTGTTTCTTTTTCCCCATTGTAAGCAATTGGACTCACTGACTTTAAAGCCTTTTCAAACTTAGAAGTTTTATCTGAATGCACATAAATTTAGTTACAGAGCTTACCAATTCATTTTTTAGTCCTTGGTGGTGATTTTTGTTATACCTTTTCAACAAATGGGTGTGATGGACCCTTGGCGTGACTTTCTTATAATCCATTAAACTTAACAATTATTTAAAAAAAACTCTTCTGAATGTTGTTTTCCAAAAGTGATGTTTTCTTTCTTTCTTTCTTTTCTTTTTTTTTTTTTTGTTTTTTGTTTTGCAGTGACTGGGGATTGAACCCAGGGCCCTGGGCCTTATGCTTGCGAGGCAAGCACTTTACCAAACTTTACCACTTTACCAGCCCCGTTTTCTTTCTTTTTGAGATAAAAAAAATATTCTTATTTGTAGATGGACATAATATGTTTATTTTATTTATTTTTATGTGGTGCTGAAGATTGAACCACTGAGCTACAACCCAGCCCTCTTTTTGAGATTTTAAGAATTAATTCTATTGTACAAGAGCACAGTTAATCTTATTTATTAATAGGAAGTCTGGTTTATGTATTGATTGTGACAGTTTTTTAAAATAAGGTAAACAATGTGTGATTAGTAAAAAAAAAATCTTGATTTTTTGCTCTGCATATTCAGTGCTACACCAGTTCTCAAAAGCCTGATATTCTATAGTTGTTGTTTTCAAAAAGCATTTATTAATGCTTAAACCAATCACTGGGAGGGCTTTAGACCAACCTGGGCCTTCTGCCATTTCTGAAACACATAGTCTTTGGGGTGTAGAGTAGGTGACAGAGTACTAGGGCATAAAAAGTATGAGGAACATGGCTGCTGTAAACATTAAGATAAATGGAATATAATCTTTTTCAGAGCTACTCAAAACAGTATTGGTAATGTATGCTTGTTAGAAATGCATATTCTCCCCACCTCACACCTATTGAGTTAGCATCTCTGGGAGCGTGCCTAGGAATCTGTGTTTTAACAAGCCCTTCAGATGATATGTAGACAAATTAAAGTTTTTGAAGCACTATTCTAGAAGTCACAAATGGAGTAGGAAATTATAGCCTTTGGTCATTTTATAGCACTTTCATTAGATTTGGTTACTGGAAAATATACTTCAGGCTTGCTTTTAAGGCATGCCTGGATAAGGAATTTGCATTTATTTCAGTAGGCCATGAGAATCCCATCAAGTGAGGAAGAGAAGTGCTTTGATAAGGGGATCAACCCATTTTATTATGGATTTATTACCACCATATTAGAGCAGTAGGTAGACTGGTTAGAAAATTTTTTGTCATGACCAGGAGAGTGAAAATGCTAGAGGAATTTAAGTAGTAGTAATGGAAATGGAAAGCAGTGAATGGAATTATTATTTAATTAGAATGTTTTGGTATTTGACTGTAATGTGTAGGGAAAGCAGGGAAGAGCCAACTGTGTGCCTAAGGTTTCAACCTGGGCGAGTAGGAAAATGTTAGTGCTGTGGGGAGCAAGAAGAGGAATTTAGGTTGCATGATGAGTGTTGTTCTGGACAAACGAAGTTGAGTTTGAGGTACCCAGCAAGGTATCCAAGTGCAAAAGATTTAGGAGGTGGTAGGGAATCTGAGTCTGAAGCTCAGGGAGAAAGGTTGGGATGAGAGGCATATTTGAGAGTCATTAATAAGAAGATTGGTGGGGGAATAATTGAGAAAAAAAATGGTCTGGGGACAAGAATCTTGGGAAACCCAGGGAGTAGGAGAAGAAATGGGGAGTCAGTTATGGAAACTGAGACCTGGTCGTCAAAGAGGTAAAATAAGATGTAGGAAAATATTGGTTAATAGAACCCAAAGAAGAACTTTTTTTAGGGAATATTTACAAATAATTGCATTTGGAGGACTGAAGTGAGCCAAGAAGATGCTGATTGTAAATTTAGTGAATATATTCCTCAAGTTTTACTCATGGCTATTTCCAGTTGCCATTATACTCCTGAAATGTTATGTTTATTTGAATCACAGGTCATTTCCTGGTTTAAGATTAAGTGGTCTCTCTAATTCTCTGACTTCAAGTACCTCGTGGTGTGGATTTCCAAGAAAGATTGGGACTGATCAGATCTCATGAGTGGTGAGAGGTAGCCTGGGGGTGGCTCTTCTACCCTTTGTTACCTTTAGTGTTTTTCTGTGGTTTCTCCATGGACTCTGTATCCTGTAACTAGCTTTGTATTTCAGAAGGTGAAGTTATTTTGTTTGTACTAGTATTAGATTGTGAGGGAAGGGTATTGTGTACTTGTAAACTTCTTAGTTGCTGAAATGCATGGAATGAAATACCTGAATTAAGAATCACTTGTCAGATTGAATGTCATTGTCTCCTCTTCTTGCTTTCTTTCTGTTTTTTCTTTCTGGGTCTTCCCTCTACCCCACACCTCCGCAGTTGGAGAGCAGAAAGTCTGTGATGTTGAAATTTTAGTTCTGTGAACAAGGAAGAATTGGGAAATTTTGGGGGGAGGGAGGGAAAAGGGTGGTAAACACAATTATTGCCTGTTTTATATGAAATTGAAGTGTGATGAAATCAACCAAGGTAAGTCTAGTAAACCCAGTTTTATGTGATGGGGAGTTAGATCTATTGGTTGTATATAATAAAAGATTCTGCTATAAATGCTTTTGGAGTAGAGTGGTCTTTAGGGATTTTATGTCAAAACTTACAGAGAGCCAGACGGGGGGCGGGCGGGGCGGGGGGATGAACAGGGTAGTTTTACTCATTGTGGTAAAATGGAGCTCAGAAAAAAAAAAAAAATTCTTTCTTTTAGAGCTCCAACATCAGCCTGCTCTGTGACCTTGGATAAGTCATCTATTTTCAGCCTCAGTTTCTTCATCTGTAAAATGAGGAGGGTAGATTAGTTGCTCCCTTTCATCTCTAAAAATATTTTGATTTATTCTAAGGTAATAAAATGTTTGGCTTCTAATCTACTTTCTTAAGTCATGGAGAATCAATTATATTTTGTTAGGAAGTGAGGAGGGACGAAAACATTTTACGAGGTTTGAAATCTTGCATAATTCAGGGCATTTTTTAGTTAACCTTCCCTTGGAAACACAACTGTCATTGCCAGAAGTACAACATGAGAATGTTAAATTCAAGAAAGTTTCTAAATTCAGCCCCTTTTTTGCTCCCAGAATTCCAGATCTTTAAAAAATCAGGATGGATAAGGAAGATGCACAGGGAAATGGTTTCTAGTTCTGTGCTTCTGGTTTGTGTCCATTTGCTTAAGATAGTTACTCTTGTTGCTTAAGCACTCTTTCTTATTCTTTATTCCTTAAAAGGCCTTCCTTATTCTTTAATCACTAGAAACAGAACTTCATAGTAGCACTTTGCCCAGGGCAGGGGGAGTGAAACAGGACCAGAATGGGATTGAAGGAGTGACATGCTTGTTATGGTGGTTTTTTTTTTTTTTTTTTTTTTTTTTTTTTTGCGGTGCTGGGGATTGAACCGAGGGCCTTGTGCTTTCAAGGCAGGCACTCTACCAACTGAGCTATATCCCTAGCCCTTGTTATGGGATTTTTTTTGTTGTTACATAACTGATTTTATTTGTAAACAGTGTAGAAAGAATGAACTGTTGTGCATTTGATGCATATGGAACAAATGGGAAAAATAAAGGTTAGGAATGTTTCTTAAATTTTAATCTCCTCTACCCCAACTTGGTACTGGGGATGGAACTCGGGAATACTTTATCACTGAGCTACATCCCCACCCTGTTTATTGTTTATTTTGAGACAGGGTCTTGCCAAGTTTCCTGGGCTGGCCTGGAACTTCATATTCTCTTGTTTTAGCTAGTTAAGTCAGTGGGATTATAGGCAAGTGCCACCATGCCTGATTTATTTGGGATTTTTTTAAAGCTGTATCTGAAAATTGGAACTGCTATGGTTGGCAAAGATCGCAGATAGTATTAATGTGAGTCTTTCAGCCAGCCATTCTTTCTTTCTTTTTTTTTTTTAATTTTTTGAGATATACGTAACAGTAGAGTGTATTTTGACATACGTACATGGAGAGTAACTTGTTCTAATTAGGATACCATTCTTGTGGTTATATAGGATGTTGAGTTTCACTGGAGGTATATTCATATATGAACATAGGAAAGTTATGTCTGATTCATTCTGTGTCTTTCCTATTCCCATCCCTTCTCCCTTCCTTCATTTCCCTTTGTCTAATCCAGTGAACTTCATCTCCTCCTTTCCTGCTGTGCATTAGCATCCACATATCAGAGAGAACATTCGACCTTTTTTTTGGAATTGGCTGTTTCATTTAGCATGATAGTCTCTAGATCCATCCATTTACTGGCAAAAGTCATAAAGTCATGCTTTTTTATTCTGCCAGCCAGCCATTTTAAGCTTGCCTAAGAGAACAGTGACATTGTAGGTTCTGTGTGTTTTCGCCTTAGGCTATTGTCCTACACAGGGAGCCTCTAAAGTTGTTTTTAACTGTCCTCATTTAGACAAATCTCAAATAGCTACTTTAGTTATTTTTAAACTTTGCAGTACATTTAGTTTTATCTTGTCTGGCATATTCCCAGGGTTTAAGTAAGCTGCATGTTTCCATCACTATTTTTTAGGAATGTGACTTAATGCTAGCCTTCACATGTAGCTTCAGCAACAAAGCAGCAAGCCTATAAATGCCTTCCGGTGTAACAAAAAACCTTAAGTTAAATATCATTGTATAGGGCTGGGATTGTGGATCAGTGGTAGAGTGCTTGCCTTGCACTTGTGAGGCACTGGGTTCAATCCTCAGCACCACATAAAATGAATAAGTGAAATAAAGGTATTGTGTCCATCTACAACTAAAAAAATTTTTTTAAATCATTGTATAGTTATTCCTTGATTTATTTTAATTGATTTGTGACCCAAAATCAAGTGATTCAATGTATTTCTTAACATAGAGGTTTTTCTTCCCTATATTTAGATTTTTTTTTTCTTCCAAATGATTTTCCAAATATTAATATGAGAATTGACTTAGAGATTGAGGAAGAGTTATCCCAGGTACACATCAGGCATCAGGGTGGGAGACAAACCTGACAAATTTTAAATTACCACCAAGTCTGCCAAGGGATAAACATGTGGATGATGTCATGTTAACTCTAGTTTTAATCATATTGTAATAGCTTTTAATTGCTTGTCATAGCTTATGCAAATGTGCTCATCCATTGTCATGGGTTTTTACAGATTATAATCAAATTGTTATTGTCAAAACATATCTTTAGGTTGTTTATGGAACACACATGAAGGGTAGTGCTTATTTGCTCCCAGAGAAGTTATTTATGAACCACAGCCTTGGATCATGTTGGTAGTTTTACTGGGCTCTATAGACTTAGTTCTGTTGTGATTTATGCTAATAAAAAGAACATAGAAAATGGTTATTTAAAGGTTGAATTTTGTACTGTCACCACATTTCCTTGGATTTTTTCTCTTGGGTTTTAATATGCGGAAAAGTATATATTAAATATTTTTAAGAGCCATGTTAACTATGTCATTTGTTAACATTTTTACATATTTGGGGGAGGTAGAGGCTGTCTACATTAAATAAATTGCCCAAGGAGTTATGTAGCTTACTAATGTCTGTTTTCAAAAATATCTTCAAAGTACTGATAGTGTTGGCTTTAATTCTGTCTATATAAATGTTTCCATCTTCTGCCCAGATAAGAAATGAAAAAATTTGTAGTGTGGGAATGTATAAGGGGACAAAACTTTTAGCCTTATGGAGCTATGATTCTGTTAAATTAATCAGTATTTGTAGACATCACTAGCTGAAATGGGGAGGGGTAAACAATAATTGGATTGTCCTTTTATAAGAAGTAGACAGGATGATTACTCTAGAGATACTAAAGTGTATAAAACAACTTATGTTGGCATTTTTCTTAAAAGTTATTTGGGCCTGGGGTTTTTTCTTTTTATGTATTTTTTATTTTTGTTTGTATTAATTTAACAGGCATTTCTGTTTCTGTTTTGAGTTCCATCTGTCATGGAGTTGCCCAGCTATGCCAAAACTCCTGATAGTCTATTCTGACACAGAAAAACAATGAGAAAAGTCTTGGCTGAAATTGGGGACCAGAAGCAGGCAGGCAGCCTTTTGCCCTTCTCCTTTTAAAGTGAAAATGTTGATGCATGAAAATAGAGGCACCTTGAAATTGTCAGTGTCTCTCAAAAGGTTCTTTAGTGGGGAATATGAAACGAGTGGTTTCCCTTCTAAAATGGAAAGAATTCTTTAAATTTCTCATCTGGACTAGAGAGGAGAAGGGAGGAGTCTTCTGCTTCTGTGAAATTGCTAAACTACTTAAACTCTCTTTTTGAGTCAGCATTTCTGTCAGACATACTCTATAAAAGATGCCCTTATTAGCTGGATGCAGTGGTGCATGCTTGTAATTCCAGCAGCTCAGAGGCTGAGGCAGGAGGATGGCAAGTTCAAGGCCAGCCTCAGCAACTTAGTGAGGCCCTAAGCAACTCAGTGAGACCCTGTCTCAAAAAGATATGGGGATGTAACTCAGTAGTAAAGCACCCCTTGGTTCAATCGCCAGTACTGAAAAACAAAACAAAACAAAACAAAAAACCCTTATTAATGTCATTCCAACTGGGTTACTTTTTCCAGTTTTGATGGCTAGTAGGGAAACATTAATAGATATGAAATTATGCTCAAATGCAGATAAATCTTTTTACTTTTACCTTTTTTTTTTTAAACCAAACTCAAAATGTTTAATTAGTATACCAGTTACATCTGGTATACTACAATCAAATTTGAGACTATTATCATGTATCATGTAAACCTAATTAGTGACCCTGCTGAAATCTTGTTGGAATATCACACAACCATAGGATTGAGCCCTTTTCATTTTCTGAAATGTCAGAAATAGATCCATTGTAGCTTCACCACTGTTTGAATGGCTGATTTTCACTTGGTGGTTTTATATTTTGTTTTCAGATCTTAGCAAAGCAATGTCTCAAGATGGTGCCTCTCAGTTCCAAGAAGTCATTCGACAAGAGCTAGAATTATCGGTGAAAAAGGAATTAGAAAAAATACTTACCACAGCACCCTCACATGAGTTTGAGGTAAGGACATAACAGTGTTTTTTGCTTCATCTGTGTAATTCCTAGTTGTTGCTGCTGCTGATTGTCTAGCTGGAAATAAGTGCAAGATGTCTGATAACAAACAAAAAAGTTAGCCTTGTTTAACAATTAAGAATTTTCAGCCTTTGCCCCTAGCAAAACCATTAAATCTTCTTTTCTATTTCAGTCTTGGAAATTTCCAAAGTCACAAAAACAATCTGAACAAAATAAATACTTTAATTACTCTGTGTTTTGATATCATTGGTGGAGAATTGGACACTGGTTCATTGTGGGAATTGTAAGAAGTTAGTTTATAAACCATATATCTCCAAAACTTTTTCCAAAAAGCCAATTCTAATAGAACCAATGCTACTTTGACAGCTATCATAGAACTTTCCCAGAATTGAGAGATATTTACTTTTATACTTAAAAATCAAAAGAATATTTTTGTTTTCTAAATTTCAATTTGTACTTAATTTTTTGAGGTTAGCTGTGTTTCTTTTTGTTCTTATGGCAAAGATTAATTTCCACTTAGAAGTAAAGAAAGATATTGGTGAGTAATATAGAGAGCCACTTCATTTCTTTTGAACCAGTTGGTGTTCAAGTTATATGATACTGCTGGGAGGCAGAGAAGATTTTTGGCTTGTATTCCATTAATATGGCTCCTATTAGTTTCTTTTTTACCCTTTTTGTTTTAAATTGGGGTGTGAAAAAAAATCTCTGCTCTACTCCAAATTCTAATAGTTGAAGAATTTTATTTAAAGGTATTTTAAATGTATCATTAATATCTATTAAATATTAAGTATTCTGGTTGTAACAAGGACTGCTTTTTTTTATAGCACACTAAAAAAGACCTTGATGGATTTCGGAAGCTGTTTCACAGATTTTTACAAGAAAAGGGACCTTCTGTGGATTGGGGGAAAATTCAGAGACCTCCAGAAGATTCGGTAAGTTTTAGGTAAAAATGTGAGAAAATTTAAGGTAATTTTGCACATTGGTTTACATTTGGAGGTGGGGTAGTGCAGAGGGCTTATAAGAATCGTTACATCAGACATGGGAATTGCTTTGCAATCTGTCCCTTATAGACCTTTTAGAGTTGCCGAGAACTTCTGAAAGTCTATTCTCCCTGTAGCATTCCCTTATTACTTAACATCCCTATAAAGGAGGTTATTCTTTTGTAATGTGTGTTTAGTACAAAACAAGAAGTAAGAGTTTTTGTCAGTTTCCTCTTTCTTCTAGTCATTTGATTTCTTATTGCTCAGAGTCACTTAGACACTTAGAATTTAAAGCTCTCCCCATGCTTACAATTCATCTCTCTATCCTTACTTCATCTTATCCGCCTCACATGAACCAAACTATCATTCCTTTCACATATTGTATTCTCTTGCTTATGGACTTCTGTATACATTGTTTTCTTGGAATGCCATGGTGTTTTAACCCATTAAATCTTCCTCCTTCTTGGAGGAACAATTCAAATGCCTGTACTTCTGTTGCTGCCCCTAGCAGAAGGGCACACAGAGGAGTTGTGGAATAGTTATATTAGAGATTTAAATCCTAGTTCTGCTGCTTTATCAGTTTTGTGTAAAATGAGAATAATACCAAGTGCTTTATGTACTTCACAGGTTTCTTATGAAATTGTATTAGGATAATGTGGAAATACGTTAAACTGTGAAACATTTTACTGTTGGTAGTTATACTACCATCATGTGGCACTTACCCAACGTAAGTAGTAGTAGATATTTGTGAATGTATTGCCTTCTTTACTAGATCTTGAGCCAGGGGGGCATGTGTACTGAGCAAATGTTTGTTAAATGGATAGTCTAAATAAAGTGATTGTCTAAGAAACAGGTTTTATTAACATATTGACTTTTCTTCCTGTCAGCTCTTTTGACCTCTGCTGCTTGTAGCACTTTTCACCACAGCAGTAGATTCAGTCATATTTTAAAAGTCAAATGTATGTATGTAGTTTCTCTTTTATGTGTAGGTAATCTTACATGGATTTAAAAACAGGATTGTTTAAACTACTGACTAAAGTCTACTGCCTGTGTTTGCAAAGTTTTATTGGAACAGAGGTCAACTCACTCATGTATGTATCATCTACAGCAGCTTAAGCTAAATGGAGACCTTCTTATATTTTTTCCTAATAAGAAAATCTTAAATATAATTTCCAGTTAGGAAGACTTTTATTTCCATACGTGGAAAATGTCTTTCAGTTCTTTTTTAAAAATATTTTTAATTGTAGGTAGACATGATAACTTTATTGTTTATTTTTTATGTGGTGCTGAGGATCTAACCCAGTACCTCAGATATGCTAGGCAAGTGCTCTACCACTGAGGCACAACCCCAGTCCCTGAGCCACAACCCCAGCCCTCTTTGAGTTCTTAAACTTTTAAAATTTATAAAATTACTCTTTCCTATATACTTGACAATTAAGTCAGTATTTTTTTTAGATCTTTGATTTCCTTGGTCTTTGGTATTAGGTCTTTTTTTGTTTTGTTTTTTATTTTCTTGGTGATTTATTTTTCCTCTTTTAAATAATAGAAATAATAATTTCTTCCAAAAAAGAGTAATGAGCAAATTCTTCTAGATAGGTACATTATTTTAAAAAGGAACTAAATGTAGATTCAGTCATATTTTTAAAACTGTTTGGGAGCAGGCCCAAGATTATAATAATAGAAATTTAGGTACTTTTTATTTTCCCCCTTTAAAACCTTGTCCTTTTTGCTTAGTTATCACTCCTAATTCAAGTAGCCTCAATAATCTAGTTAAGGATGGACTTGGGTCTAGAGGTGTGATTTTTCCCACTTCTTAATTCTTGCTTGCAGGCCTGACAATTTGTTTTCTCGTATACAAACTTAACCTTTTGAAGTGAAAGCCTATGTTGAAGAAAAGCACACGTTATTTGTTACTTTCAGTGTGTTTTAAGGTTCAAGGTTCTTTTTTGCCAGTGAAAAAAATTGTCCTAGTATATTTTGAGAGATCATGATATATAGTAGGGGTTCTTGAATTGGGGATTAGAAGATGCAGAAAGAAGTAGACGAATCATAATTACCTTGGGATTTTTCCAGTTCAGTGCCTCCCACCTTGCTCCTCAAGAAGGTTCTGATAAATTCTTTCAGAAGGCTATGCCCATGTAGTGAGCCCTAGTTACTGTTGGGGATATAGAATTCATATGGGAAGAAGAAAAAATAGAAATTATATTCTGAATTTAATGATTTTGTGTAGTCTTTTGTGTCTGTAAAAGTATAAGTCTTTACCAAAAACATTTTTATTTTGAAGCCTGGGTTTTGAACATCTTTAAAAAATGTGTTCTTAGGGCCAGGGTACAGCTCAGTGGTGGAGCACATGCAAGCATGCACAAGACCCTGGGTTCGATCACCATTACCAGAAGGAGAAAAAAATTGCTTGTAATCCCATATACCTTTAATGTTGACAGTTTTGGAATACAGAGGCAAAATGTTTGCTCTTCAACTATGTCTTAAGCTTCATAAGTGCACATGTGTCTCATATGCAGTTCATTACAAGGTTTTGCAAATAGTTCTGAGAATACAAATCATGAGTTAATGTTTCTTCACCTTGCTTTTCATGCCTGACTTTCTCTCTTTCTTCTCCCCAATAGGTTTTCTTGCTTAGGTCTTAGAAATTGAGGTACATTTTCATTTCAAAATACAATTTTATTTAGTGAACATAGTCCCCTCTCCCCTCTTAAACATAGGTGATATTTTATCCTTCTGGCCAAATAGAAATTATTGTGGAAGAACCATCATTTAGAGTGACATTTTTAATGTCAGCCTTGCATCAAAGGTGTGCACATACACAGTGTCATAACAGAGGATCTGTATTTTTGCATATTGGCAAATAGCCAGGGTCAGACACATAGTTTGTAAATAATTTTAATTGGAACACAGCCACATTCATTTATCCATTGTTTGTAGCTGCTCTCCTGTTACAAAGGCAGAGCTGAATAGTTACCATGGAGACAGTATGGCCTATTACAACTATTTATTATGTTATTCTTTATACAAAAAGTTTGCTGACCCTATTTTAGTGTATTTATTTTCAGAAGATCTTCAGTAGTTGTTTTTTTTTTTTTTACTTCTTTGGCTCTCAGAAAACTGACCTCATGCATGTCTTCTTGATTTAAAAGGATACTTTTTAGGTAAAAAAAATATTTTTTTTTCATAAACATTAGATTGAGGGGCATACTTAGATGGGCATTGAAATTTCACAATGTCATATTTTACTCATTTTTGCTTGCTGTGTTGAATACTTCATCTTAGCTCTCAGTGAGCACATTAATGTTTTTTGGAAAAAAAAAAAAAAAAAGAAGTCCATTGAGTCCATATTGAATTATGCCAAACAACCAAGTTTATGGAATTATGGATAATACTCTGCCCTAACTTTGTGAATGTTAGATAATTGTTATATTAAATTTGGTATTTACCTACACACATAAAAGAAAGTTAAAAATATATATTAAGCAGGTACATACCTGTTATACCAAGTGGGGAGGCTGAGGCAAGAGGATTGTAAATTGGAGGATAGCCTGAGCAACTAAGCAAGAGCTGTCTTTTAATTTAAAAAGGAGTGAGGATGTAGCTTAGTGATGGGATGCTTCTCTAGCATGTGCAAGGACCAAATTCAGTCCTGAGTGTGGGAAAAACTGTGTGTGTGTGTGTGTGTGTTTCAAATTGGAATAAGGAAGGACCACATGCAGCTTCATTTCATTGTTTCCTAGAAAATCTGTGACGGTGTCTTCATCCTGGCCAAGCTTCTTTATTGGAGTTAGAGTCGGTTGAGAAATAGAGAGGAGAAACTGTAGAACCTGTTCAAGAAGGGACTAGAACTGATGGATTCTTCTGAGCCCTAACTTCAAACCTGCTATCATCTGGCTGGCACTCACCTCAGCTGATGATGCTTTCACATTTATATGAAAGATAATATTTAAAGAAGCCTTTTTCATTTATGTGCAAAAGAGTAAGGGGGTATTTGTGAATGGAAAGGAGTTGTATAGGGCAGAGATTTGGCTTGAAGAGAATATCATACATCAGAGTGATATTTAGCTCCAGTACATTTTTTTTTTACTTTTTGTCCCATAAAATAACTTTTTCTTACTTTAGTCTATCAATGCAAAAACATTAAACATGTATGTTTGAAGGATAAGACATTCTGAGAAAGTTAACGTACGTGTGCAGAGTACAAATACACATTGTTTTTTCTTCTGAAGTTACACCATATATCTAAAGTTTGAGTGTTTTCTTGGCCAAAGTTCTGACATAATAGGATACAGCCTGGTTTGCTTTGAGCACGTGCAGATTTTCTAATTGTGTAGTAATGCCATTAGAGAATTGTTTTGTGTATAAGTAGAAATAAGATGAAATCTCAAATATAAAGTATGTCACAAAAAGGAAACACTGACATTTAAGAAAATGGCCCTGAGGACATGGCTCAATACCAGAGTTTCATCTTTTCCTTGATGTAAAGTTTTAAAATGATAATATATAAGAGCCGGGCGTGGTGGCGCACGCTTGTAATCCAAGCGACTTGGGAGACTGAGTCAGGAGGATCGCTAGTTCAAAGCCAACCTCAGCAACTTAGCGAGGCCCTAAGCAACTCAGTGAGACCCTGTCTCTAAATAAAATACAAAATAGGGCTGGGGGTGTGGCTCAGTGGCCGAGTGTCCCTGAGTTCAATCCCTGGTTCCAAAAAAAAAAAAAAAGATAATGTATAAAAATACTAATCTAAGCAAATATACTAATATATATTTAACAAATATTACCAAAGCTTTAATTCCCTATCTCTTGACTCCATGATGAATTGAACAGTCTTTAATTTTTTTTTTCTTCCCTAGGACTATCTTCTTTCACATGTCTTTCTATGTAGAACCTTTGTTTCAGGAACAGTGACCTGATGAAGGAACTGAGTTGGTCTGTGATACTTAATTCCATCCTGGTTCCTTATTTGTAATTTTACTTTATAAATAGTAATAGTAAATATCTGAAATAAATGGCAATTCCATGTTTGATTTGGGAGACTCCCAAGTATTATTGTTGGACCAGTGTCTCTAATTGCTGCCTTGTGCTGAGAGGGTTGGGGACATTCCAGTCCCACAGAAACATAGTCTTTGGAAAAAAATCATAGAGTGGTTGTATAGGTGGAAATATTGTTCTTTGAACATTGCCATTCCTTTTGCTCTACCCACTACATCATGGAGAATATTTCTGAACCTTTGCTTATGTGACACAAGACTTGTGGCCCTTCATAGATGTAATTTGAGTATTATACTCCTCAAAGTCTGTTATCTGAGAATTTCATATCTTATGATTGGATGAGAAAAGTATATTTGTGAGGTTCTCCTATCCGATGTCTTCATTTCTGGTACAACTGTGAGGGAGAGGGAATTCCTACTATCTTTACTTAGTAAGGATACCCCAAACTTTTAAGATTGATACTGGGAGAATTTTTATGTAAGGCAAGATAGGTGGTCCATGACTGCCTCTCATCTTTCTGCCCTGAAATTTCTTGGGGGAATCTTTTGCTGATTCTTTGTTCTAGATCAGGTTTGAACAACTGACTGTTTACTAGTCCCATTTTATTATAGCCAAGATAAAACTAGAATGTTCATGCCAGGCATCTCACTTGGGAGATCTGTAGGAATTGCAGGTCCTTGAAAGATTTCTTAAAAATCATATGTAAAATTGTATAAATGTTCATTTTTTTTTTTCAGAGTAGATTCCTTGGCTATCATCAGATTCTCAAAGGGGTTCATAACCTGAGAAGCTTAAGAATTAACTGTCTTAGAATCTTATTAAGGAAACATTTACCAGGTGTCTTCTCCCTACCAGGCACTAACTGGGTGCTAGGAGTATAAAAACAAGTCTTGATCTCTTTTTTTTTTTTTTTTCTTTTGGTACCAGTGATTGTACCCAAGGGTGCTTAACCACTGAGTAACATCCCCAGCCCTTTTTAAAAATATTTTATTTAGAGACAGGGTCTCTCTTAGTTGTAAAAATATTTTATTTAGAGACAGGGTCTCTCTTAGTTGCTAAGTGCCTTGTTAAGTTGCTGTTGCTCCCTTTGAATTCACAATCCTCCTGCCTCAGCCTCCTGAGTCACTGGGATTATAGGCATGCACCACCATGCCCAACTCTTGGTTTCTTTTTAGCATTTTTTTTAGCCCCATGTTTTTGGAGGAAATGGATTCAGAAAAAGATGACTTCAGAACAGCAAGATGAGTCCATACGGTGCTATGGGAGACTGGCATGTGGGCTCAGGAAAGACTTCCTGACACTAAGGTAGACTGCTGAGGTTACCTTGAGTTAAGACTTTTCTGAGGATAGAAGGGCAATCGAAGAGAAGAAAGCTGTGAGAATAGTAGAATCTAAAAGTAACAAGCTTGAAAGCATGTAGTTTGTTTTCTGGTGGTGGAACATATGGTGAATGTGTTGCTTCTTTGTGTCTAGAGCCAGAAGAAAGGCCCTGAGAGAACCAGACACTGAGTCTCTGTCTGCCATCACTATAGCTGTCCACTCATTGAGAACTTCTGCCTTCTCTGGGTGGGTTACACTGGGGCAAGGTTAGAAATTGCAGTTTCCACTTAAGAGAGACACCAGTGATGGAAGATTGGAACAATAAATTTTGTTTATTAAAACCATTCTTTGTATATCTCAAACAACTATTAGATATTGCATCATTGTAAGACATGGTAAATTACTTAAAAGATGATTGTTGTTTTTGTTTTTAATGGTGATAAATGATCTTTATAGGGTTAATCAGCATTTTAGCTATTAATAACTTTTTTTAAATGTCAGAATTATTGAGGTGTCATTTACATATAGTAAAGATTTCTCTTTATAGTGTACATTTTTTATGAGTTTTGGCAAATGTATATAGTTGTTTGCCTCCACAGTCAACACAGAGAACTTTGCCATCACCCTCAACATTTCCCTTATGCCCCTTTTAAAATGTGCTTCTTCTTTATAGTTGTCTGGTTCCCACTTTGCCTCTTAAAAATACAATCTAAGTAAATATGTATCTTGCTAAAATATTGCCTTTCCTTCATTCAGTCTTCTAAGGAAGAGGTCAGCCTAGCCTCCACCCTCAGTTTTATCATCTGTGCCTTTCTCCTAGCCTTTTGTCTACCCACACTTTCTCTTTAATCTTCCATAGAACTTTATTTTTACAGCCTCTGCCCTTTTCCCACTTCCCCACCTTCTTTTCTCCAGGGCTGCTCCCACAATATGAATTATATAATTAAACTAACAATGTACTTTACACTACTTTAATCACTGGCTATTTGATACCTCAGTTTAAAGCTAGTACACAGCATAAACAGGATTATGTTATAGGCCTCATTTTTATTTTTTAGGGTATTTAGGATTATTACAGTTATTCTGCAGCCTTTCTTGTTCACAGGTAGGCCAACAGGAAGGTTAACTTATAGGAAAGATACAAGGTGATTTTTAATAAAAGAGCTGGTAGATTGTAACATAAACAAGCTGGCATTAGGACCTTCTATTCTTTTTTTCCAACTCCTTAGGTCATCTACCTTTGTCCTTTCTAATCCATACTCAAGTGGAATGTTCTTTGAAAACTACAACCCTAGCTGATAAGGATGCAGGCCAAATGCCTCACAAAGTTGAGTCGTTTTATGACCTCAGCTCTGACGTCTATAAAAGGATGGTGAAAGATACAGTTTATTGTGTTTGAATTCTTTTCCATCTGTATTTATTATTTTCATCTATTGCATTTAAAATATCCAGAAGTCTTTGAAATTTCTATAATTTCTATTAAAAACTCTATAGTAAGGTTTAGGGAGCATTTGGTACCACATCTTCACATTTACCTTCTACTCTGTAGGATCATTTGCCGTCTGTACACACTTTTCAGTTTATTTCTTGTTTTGTCATCTGTTTTTTTGTCATTTTTTTTTTTGTCATCTGTTGTCATCTGTCCTCTAGTTCACAAGATTTAGTTTTTTGGGGGAGAATATTTCTTCAGCATTTTGGAAATTGCTACAGTTTTTAATGGGAGGATGGTAGGTCTGAGAGTTTGAATGGCAAAGACATCCAGAGTAAGAAATAATTCTGTAAGTAGATGAACACATAACTGAATAAGTGAGAAGCAGTTTACGATGTGTTTTAAAATAAACAATTTTAGAATAGTTTGATTAACCGAAAAAGTTGCAAAGGTATTTGCTTTTAATTAGAAACGTTAGAGCTATCAAAGTTAATTTTTGTTACTTATATCCCATTTTAAAACCTTCTGCTGAGTGAAAAGAAGCACAGATCATTATTGAAGGTACTAGTAGAATATTTTTCGAAGTTCAGACTGAAAATATGTAATAGAGAGCTTAGAAGAAATGAAAGGGCCAAAAGGTTATCTATGAATAGATTAAATGTGGAAGAGGGTAGAAGCAGGCCATTTAACAGATTTCTGTTTATAGATGGGCTTTTTGAAGAGTGGTGTCTTTGTTGTACGTAGTTCTAAAGCCCTTGGGAGATTAGAAGCTATTCTGTCATTTCAAGAAAGCATGAAACACCATTTCTAAGGTTTTTTGTTTTGTTTTACTTTTGCTTTTTTTGTTTGTTTGTTTTTGATGTTGATAGACCTTTATTTTACTCATTTATTTACATGTGGTGCTGAGACTCCAACCTCACACATGCTAGGCAAGCGCTCTATCACTGAGCTACAACCCCAGCCCCAATTGATTTTGTTTTTAATGAAGCAAAGAGTTAAGTGTTTTAAATTTTATTTAATTAATTTTTTTTGGCATTGCTGGGGATCAAACTTAGGGCCTTGCTCATGCTAGGCAAGTGTTCTACCTCTGAGTTACATATCAGCCCAGTATTTTTATTAAAACAAACAAACAAACAAACAAACAAAAAACCCACAAAACTTTGTAAATACCTGTGTATGCAAAACTGTTTTATAGTTGATGGTTATCACCAGTGTTAGGGTGCTTTATATATCAAGCATTGTACTAAATGCTTTATGTTCATGATCTTCTTTAATATTTCCAACAGAGCTGGAAAATAAGCCTTATTATTATTTTACAAAAGAGGAAACTGAAGTTCAGAGTAACAAAATGGAGTCCTGATATGAACTATGTAGGTTATCATGCCTCAAAGACCTGTTCTTGGGTATTCTTTAGTAACAATAAAGGAGCTCTTTCTGTCTAGTGTACACAATTGTGGCATATTTTATGTGCTTATCAACAACTTTTCTACAGTGTATTTTCTTAATATGATCCTCAAACAATTCTTGAACCGTTATTCCTTTTTCAGAATGAGACTGAGCCTGAGAGGGATTGAGTTACCCATGCAAGTTTCCTTAGCTTGCTAGCTGGAGTTTAGGCCCAGATTTGCCCAAATCCAGTCTCTTAAGCACTATGGTATGTTGCCATCAATGTTTGAAAAGACCTTGAAAGTTTTTATGGCCTTTCCATCATTTCTCCATGTATCTTGAGTAGAACCATTAAGTAAGCTCCACTCCTTCCCTAGAGCCTAAAACATTTCTTTGAAGTTCTTACAACACTCCATTTAACAGATAATATTTATTGAATACCTACTGAATGGTAGGCATCTAGGCACTGAGATACAAGTGAATGAGATAGACAAGGACTTAATAATCATGGAGCTGCATTCTAGTGGAAGAAAGAAAACATACATCTGTAGATCAATGATTTAAAAGACTAATTTCTTGTCACTACTTTGGCTTACCCTCAATTGTTGCACCTCCTCATCCAACGTCTTTTTTCTTGTTTTTTTTTTTTAACTTTATTTTATTGGTTTGTTTATTTTTATGTGGTGCTGAGGATCAAACCCAGTGCCTCACATGTGCTAGGTAAGTGCTTTACCACTGAGCCACAACTCTGCCCCACCAAAGTTCCTCGAACCCTTCTTCTTCCAGACCTTGATGCAACTACTGTAGTCTGCTCTCCATCTTTATGATTTTGACTACTGTGGATAACTCACAAGTAGATTAAAAAAAACTTTTTTAGGTCTCAGATTTTCTTTCTGTTGTTCTGAAAGTTACCTGATTTTTTTGTTACCTGTTACATATCCTTGGCTTAGCTTTCCTGGACAAATATGACAAGACAAAAAAACCTAAGGGATTATACTATGGAAGTGTTCTTGCCAGTGGAAGTATAAAGTCAGCCCAAGGGAGATCCCATTCTCTCTGGCTATTCTGAGAAATCTCAGGCAGCATGGAATCATTTTAGGAGAAGCATGGCTGAAAAAGGCAAAAATATTATCAAAACTTGAATTTTTCTTAGAAGACTGTCTTAAACCAGGACTTGGCAAAATTTGAAAAGGCCAAAGAGTGTAAATAGTTTAGGCTTAGACCATACAATCTTTGCCATAACTACTCAACTCAGCTATGGTAGCATGAAATAGCCATAGACTGTATGTAAACTAATGAGTATTTCTGTGTTCCATAAAACATTGTGATTGCCCTGTGGTGCTGATTGCCCTACGGTTTATCTCTTGTCTTAATTTCCTCAAGTTCTACATGACTGAAAAGAGACTTTGGGTGAAACCCATGCCTGGGAAAACGTTTATTCAGCTTGTTTGTGATTGGAGCAGAAATTCAGTACCATATTACTTCCATTTTGGGCCACTGATTGTAAATTGTACACACCACTAATAAAAAACTACAACCAATTAATTGTAAGAGTCCATTAGTTGTATAATGGATCCTGGTTTTTGAAGTGTGGGATGGGTATGGAGAAGTATGTCTGAATTAGTGATGTACTAACAATACCAGCCAACATCTGAGTGCTTACTATCCAAAGTACCTGGATAGGTACTTTGCTAAGCATTTTAGCTATATGATCTAATTTATCTTCATAACAAATCAATGAAGTTAATTAAAAGTCTCAGAGCAGTTAAATATTTCACTATAATAAATGGTGGAGCCCAAGATCTAAGCCCAGGCAACTTGGCATTACAGCTACTGTTCTCTCTTAACTGCTATACTATCCCATTCTGTTTCAGAGCTGTCTTTTTGTCAAATGATACTATTCATGCTGGAATTGATTTAGTTTATTGAATCAGGTCATGGAGGAAATAGTAACTGCATCATTTCTCTTTAGCATGTCCTTGAGTTTCAGGCATTACTCAGTGCAGTTTTGTGTTCATAATTTCATGCTGGTACTCTCAAAGAATTATTTGCGAATCTCTTCTGATCATGTTTTTAAAATGATAAAGTGTTTCAGTGACACAAAACTTGTGCTGGAAGAGAATTGTTGATACTGTGTGGCATCATTAATATCTTTCTGATCCTGCTATGGCGGGGGAAAGTGAGCTCCACGTATTACTATCATTCATCCTCTTCTGCATCTACAAGCCTTGCATCAAAGATGGCATAATCCTGCGTAAGTGGTATAAACTTCTGTAAAGATGACCTTACTTTTAAAATGTCAGTTTCAAAACAGGAAATTGACAAACCTTTCAGCTTCTGGGTCTTGGAGATTTCTGGTTTTCTTAAAAACAGCAAGCAAGTGGGTTGGGGTTGAAGCTCAGTGATAGAGCACTTGCCTCGCACATGTGAAGCACTAGGCTCAATCCTCAACACCATATAAAAATAAATTAAGGGTATTTTGTCTATCTACATCTAAAAAAATATTTAAAACAAACAGAGCAAGTTGTGTGAGCTGTTGGGAGAGTTAGGATTGTCAGCATGTGTGACCATTAAAAAGAAAAGTACAAATGGAATGGCAGGCAACAGCGGTGACCCAATGAGAGGAAGGCAGGAAGGAACCAGGTCACTGTCCTCAGGGCAGTGAGGTGAGAGGTGGGGCCAAGGAATCAGTTGAAAATTTAAAATTGTTCAGAGTCAACACTGATTCCAACCATGGGTTTGCCAGCCTCTACTCCTGCTGTTCCTGTTCAGACCTCAAGTGCTTCAGATCATCAGACAGCATCACCGTCTTCAGGATACCCAATGTAGGAAGGGAAAATGAAAGGCTGTCCAATGAGTGGGGAACCCTCTGGTCCAACCTGTGAGAGCAAAACATACTCTGTGCCTGCCCACCAAGATCGTGCATATGAGAATGTGGAGTGTCCCATTTTAGGAGCTGCTGCTAAGAATGAGAATCTGGATCCTTCAAATTTGATGCCACCACGTAATCAAACACCAGCTCCAGTTCAGCCCTTTGCATTGTCTACTATTAGAGAAGAGTCATCTATTCCACAAGCAGATTCAGAAAAAAAGTGGGTTTATCCTTCTGAATGGATGTTCTGGAATGCAATGTTAAGGGAAGGGTGGAAGTGGAAAGATGAAGATATTGGTCAGAAATACATGTATAATAAAATTCACAATCAGAACAATGCATAGACTTGGAGGGAGATTTTTTTTTTTTATTATTATTGATTCATTGAACACAAATGGAGTACAGCTATTGTTTCACTGGTTGTACACAAAGTAGAGTCACACCATCTGTGCGTTCATGCATGTACACAGGGCAATGGTATCTGTCACACATTCTGTTATTATTTTTACCCCCCACCCCTCCCTTCCCTCTATGCTATCTATCCTTCCTCCATTCTTGCCACCCTCCCTACCCCCCCGCATTATGCATCATCATTCATTTATTAGAGAGACCATTCGGCCTTTGGATTTTTGGGATTGGCTGATCTCACTTAGCATAACAGTCTCCAACATCATCCATTTACCTATAAATGCCATAATTTTATTCTTCTTTATGGCTGAGTAATATTCCATTGTGTATATATACCACAGTTTCTTTATCCATTCATCTATTGAAGGGCATCTAGGTTGATTTCATAATCTAGCTATTGTGAATTGAGCAGCTATGAACACTGATGTGGCTGCATCACTGTAGCAATCTGATTTTAAGTCCGTTGGGGATAGGCCAAGGAGTGGGATAGCTGGGTCAAATGGTGGATCCATTCCAAGTTTTCTAAGGAATTGGAGGGAGATTTTGAAGTGGGAAACCCTTCATGCTACAGAGTGTCCTTGTGGTCCATCATTGATCTAATTTGGAGGGAAAGCAAGAGTATTCATCAGGGGCAAGAATTTGTTCCTGGATGGGGTCTGAGTTGCCTTTCGACAGGCACGATTGGATTATCAACTGTCGTAGCACAGAATTAGTATGTGATAGATCACTATGACGGTGGTGAAGTCAACAAGGACTACCAGTTCACCATCCTGGACGTCCACCCTACCTTGGATTCACTCCTAGCAATATGGGACAGAATGAAAGTTGCTTGGTGGCACTGGACACTGTAACCACTGTTTTTTTTGTGATACAAAGTATTAACTTTTTTTTTTCAAGAGATACATTAAACTATTTTCCCCAAACTGAATTGCATTCATGATGTAACAGGAACTTCAAATGCGTAATCACACTTCATCCTCCACCTAGCAAAGGACCTCTGCTAAGTCCTAATTCAGTTAAAATTTTTTTTTTTTAGTTGTTGATGGACCTTTATTTTTTTAATCAATCTATCTATCTATCTATCTATCTATCTATCTATCTATCTATCTATAGTGCTGAGAATCAAATCCAGTGCTTCACACGTGCTAGCCAAGGGCTCTGCTACTGAGCTACAACTGTAGCCCCTCCATTCAAATTTTTTTTTTTTTTTTTTTTGGTCCTAGGGATTGAACTCAGGGGCACTCTATCACTGAGCCACATCCCCAGCCCTGTTTTGTATTTTATGTAGAGACAGGGTCTCACTGAGTTGCTTAGGGTCTCGCTAAGTTGCTGAGGCTGGCTTTGAACTTGTGATTGTCCTGCCTTAGCCTCCCGAGTCGCTGAGATTACAGGCATGTGCCACTTCACCAGGCTCCATTCAGTTTTTAGCTGCATTTTGCCTTGGAGTTTATAGCAGATCATCCTAAGTTTTCTTCCTATTTGGTTTAAGTGGGAAGCAGTCCCTCAGTTTGTCCGTTAGCTGCAGTATTGCCTGTGTATTTCATGTAGAAAAGTCTGAAAAACCTCTGAAGAAGAGTTTTTAGAAAGTGAGGAAAGCTGCTTTTTTCTTACTGTTTTCTTAGGAGTTTTTGAAAGGTAAAACCTGAAAGTCAGTGTACTGCTCATGAGCTTTTACCTGGTCCAATCTTTTAACTAAAATCATTTGTTATAAATAAGCAGTATCTTTTTTAAAAGAGACTATTATTTCTGAAGTCCCTACAATTTAGTAGAGACCCTGAACAAAATGCAAAGCCATACCCTTGCATTCAGCAAGCATGTCTTAGCTCTCTAAATTCTCATTTATATGCATTTTTTCAGACTGGGCCTTGGTAAAGAAGTTTCAACTCACCATGAGGTGCTGATGCATATGCTTTGAAACATATATTTTAATTTAAAAAATATTTTCCTGTTGTTCTGATATGTAACTCTGCTTCCCCAATACTGATCTCTTTATTTTCCCTGGAATTTCAGGTTATCCCAACTTTGACTTCCATTCCTTCCTCCATTGAAAGCCTTCCCCCTGGTTGGCCTAATCCAGATTTAAAAGCCTGCTAAATTACAGTGCCAGTGATTATATTTAACGAGTGTTAACATTCACAAGAAGAGGATTTTTCTCAGATGTAGTATGTTTGCATCAATTGTCTGTCTCAATTTTTATGTTTTAAGGAAGTTTTAAGCTTGCTGTTGAAGTGCCTTGTATCAGTAACCCCCAAAATGGTTGTTCTAATTATAGCAGCATGTTACATATGACTGTTTTTTAAAGTGTTGATAATATTAAATCCTTTAATTTGTCCTGAAAAAAAAAAAATGGAATGGCAATTAAATGTGACATGCATATAACTATGTCAAACCACATCATGGTGTCAGCTTCTTCATTCAAGCCAAATGGAAACCTTCTCATTGAAATTTCTTACGGGGCTGGGGATATAGCTCAGTTGGTAGAGTGCCTGTCTCACATGCACAAGGCCCTGGGTTCTAATCCCCAGCACTGCAAAAAAAAAAAAAAAAATTTCTTACAAAGATTATTTTTATATTCTGTGATGAAATTTTCAATATAGTGAAGTAAACAAACCAACAAGTCTGAGGATGCAGAAAAGGTTGTTGGTGAAGTTGCATGAGGGGGTAAAAATGCAGAGGCCTATAAGCTAAGGATGACATGGTATGTTAGAGAATCCAGTGCTCCATGTTTCTTGAGCACAGCATTACGGGACTAGAAAAGGAAAGCAGAAGGTAAAAAGAGCCAAATCATTAATGACTTTACAAACCATGTCTTCCAGTTAGGAATAAATTCAGTTACATATAATATGGAAATAGAATAACAATAAATCTGGAGCAAGGTAGTCCAGTTAGTATGGCAGCTTAAGAGTCATCAGGAATCTGGGCTTCTCTATTTTGCTGTTTTTCCATTCTTAGCATATCGCCTTATGGTCCCGGATGGCCACTAGAATAAACTAGTCATCTTGTTTTTATTCTAAACAGCAGGAATGAGGGAGATGGGCATGCCTCCTACTCTTTCACAGAGACTTCTGAAAATCTTTCAGTTCACTTGGAGTTAATCACAATGACCAGAACTTTGGCACAAATAGCTTCAAGGGTGGTTGGGAAATGTAGTCTTATTTTGGATGGTGCTATGCCCAGCTGAAAGTTGGGGTTTTAAAGTGGAAGGGAAAATGATGTTGGGGTGGGCTGCTAATAATCTCTCCTAGGCCATGTGAAAGATATAACAGAGAAACATGCTCAAAATCCTGGTGTTTTTTTTTTTTTTTTTTTAAAGACAATCACCACCTGAAAGTTGGCAGGTAGGTTTTAGGGAAGTAAGGAGATCATGGGGGATCTGCAGTGAGGTGGGTGAGGTACTGACTGTAGCAGTGAGATTTCATGGGACTGAAAGGACTTGGTGATTGATTTGATTAGATGTGATCAGGCTTCTGGCTTAGCAGCTGGGTGTCTTGGTGCCACAGAGATGGGAATGATGAAGCCATGGGATTGGAGCTACTGTGTGGGAAGTAGAGTTCTACTTAGAATGAGATTTTGCAAGGAGGAGAGTAGAGTGGTGTTTCCGAAGTCAAAGGGAAGAAAGCATTTCAAGATTTTAGGGATTGGTCGGTTGTGTCAAATATACCTGTGAATGCAGGTAAGAGAAACATTTGTGTTGTTGATAGGACTTAGCAGTTAGGAGGTTGTTGATGCCATGTTCATCATGAGCTCTTCATTCAGTTATAGAGGAGAAAATGCGACTGTAGCAGGGGAGAATGAAGGGGAGCTGAATGCAGAGGTGCTAATGGAAAAAAAGTAGGAGGCTAGTTTGAGATAAGAGTAAAGACTGAATGATTGATAACAAGAAGGCCTTGAGATGGGCCCTGGCAGAGTTTGCCTTTGGATGGGGGACAGCTCTTTCTATAGCTAGAATTCCTGGAAGGGGAGGAAATAAGGAGGAGATACAGGGAGGGTCTGAGGATCTGGTTTTGTCCTGTGAAATACAAGTTGAGTCATCTTGGTTGTTGAGGGAGTATTAACAGACCTGTTAGTGGACCATGTGATAATGTTGCATGTATAATTTACCAGCTTTTCTGTAATGAAAAAACCTGGGTATGATTTTTCTGTTATTAAATTGACCTATAGGATTATTGAAAGGTCCCAGATTCTGGCCATTACCTTAATAAACGTGAAATGAGGAAAATTTGTGAGAGTGCCTAGCACAGAACTTGGCACACAAACACTGTATAAGGGTTTTGTGAATAAGCCAGTGTTCTTGGAACACTTTCTGTACATATGGAGCATCATTCCTAATTTGTTTTACTGTTTACACAGCTCGTTTTCTTTCAGGCAAACTTGCTTTTGTTGAAAAAAAAAAAATTCTTTCAGATTGCAATAATCATACCCTTGTGAACCATAACAGGGCAGGTACTGTTAGCTTGCTTTGGGTATTTGGCACCGTCTCCAGGAATAGCACAAATATGCTACCCAGAACTGGGTTATACTATTGCTAATGGGAACAGTGTGTCCATGACTGTGTAATGAGTTTGGCTTTTCTTCTAACTGGAAACTAAGTTGTGAACAGACTTGGCAAGATACAGATCATGGCAGACAGTTTTTAAAAGATCTCCTTTTCATTTCTGCAGGAAAACTAGATTGACACCCTAGAGGGCAGAATGCTGTTTAAATTACATTCTTTAGTAGATTGCCAACAGCTTTCTTTCACTCACTCCTCAGAGGAAGTTAGGTATTTGATTAATTCTCTTCTGGTAAAAAGAGAACATGAGTGGCTTGGCTTGTCCTGAACATTTTGCCTCTTGGGGCTTGCCCCATCTCACCTCTGGAGGTCCCACTGTCTGTTTAGCTGCAGTAGAGGTCTTCTAAGAACAGTGAATTCTATTCATGTCTGGGGAAAATGAGGGACAGGGTGATTAGGATTGAAAACACAAAGATTGCACTTAGTGACTGACTAAAGTGATTCAGTCAGGGTAATATTGAGACTGTATCTGGCAGTGCGTGGTACTCCCTGTTGTTTGCAAATACCATTCGTTTTTGCCTGAGTTAATGTCTTTGTGCATTCTCCTGGAGGAGGTAAAAAGGAAGGAGGAAGAGAGTCTCAAAGTGTCTCTGGGACCAGGTGTGTCCAGTAACTTCAGGGGTTGCTGAGTAACTTTGTAACATGCATCCCCTTGGTTTGTTAGTCTAAACTCAGCTCTGTTGGACTGCTTGGGTAGGTTCCCTGGTGGAGAGTGTGGATAGTATCACCAACAGAGAGCACTTTTGTTGAAATATAAGGTGATTTTATGTGACAGAAAGTCATGCTTACCACCTAATTTAACCTGTAATCAGCTTTAGACATGAAATGTCTTGATGTTCTGGAATCAAACAGTTGTTTGATTCAACTACTGTTTCTTTTCTTTGTGTATGCATGAGGATTTAAGTCATGAAACACAAGTCAAAAACCTCCACTAGAGATTTCCAAGAGCAGCGTTAACCTCACCACTCTGAACGTTTCTTCCCTCTTCATATCTTGTTGTTTTCTTCTTCCTTCTATAGTTCTTTTCAGATTCCTATTCTTGTGAACAAATTCTTTAGCAGAACCCACATTTAATTAGCTGCTTTAAGAGTTAGACAAGTTGGTGTTACTGAAAGCACCACAGAAAGAAAAAGGGTTCCTTGACATTTGAAGAGGTAGGGCAATGTTTATGCCCTTTGAATTTAGGCTACAACACTTCACAGAGAAATTAGGGCAATGGTGGCGAATAAATCTTTCTACTAAGGCATACTGGGGCCAAGTGTTTTTATTAACTCACTTTTGGAATTTTAGTGTTATGTGTGAAATACCTCATTTTATTCCACACCAAATATGTAAAAATATGAGTAATATATTCAGAATTACATTTTAAATTCAAACTTAGATTCTCAAGATAACCAACCTTTGGGAGATTTGTATTAAAACTGGAAATACATTTAAAACATCTTTTGGCTGAAGACCAAAAAGGCTTAGTGTTAAAATCAGTATGAGGCTGAAATCTTTATTTTACCATTATGGAATAAGTTTTGGGAATACAAGAAAAAAATCACTATCATTGAAGTTTTCTTTATAAATTTAGTTCTTAAAAGTACTTTTTTACTTAAAAGTAATAATTGATTTTATATTGTGAGAACAATAATTCGTCAGCATGGTCTTAAGGAGTCAGCTGAGGTTGGTGAAAGAACAAAATATTTTCAACTCTTTATTAGTTTTGGGATGTAACTGCCATGACGTCAAGTTTTCTTTTCTAATAGTAACCTACAGAAGTGATGCTGTCCTCTTAGTATCCTGACCTTTTAAATTGTATTAGTAGTTATGATGCTATTATTCCACAAACTGACATTTTCTGCATGCTTCCAGATGATTTATGAGTTTTCCACACTTATATTGCTTTATTTTGTGCATTTAATATACATTTGCATGCACTTGTTGCTTCTCACAGTCACTCAAGATTTTAGATTTTTTGATCTAGAAATTTGGCAGTGGAGTCATGGCTCTGAAGACAAGAATGTCTGTGATTTTCCATCTGTATCTTGGTTTTTATTGAATGAACTCCAATTTCAGCAAAGTGGAATATCTTCCCAGCTGTATCTTTTTTTTTTTTTTTTTTAAATCCTAGGGCCTCATACATTCTAGGCAAGTACTCCACCACTGAGCTACATCCCAGCCCTTTTCATTATTTATTTTGAGAGTGTCTCACTAAGTTTTCCCAGGCTGAAACTTGTTGTCTTCCTGCTTAGATTCCCTAAGTAGTTGGGATCACAGGTGTGCACCATGATGCCCAGTTCAAAGCTGTATCTTATAAGTGTGTGCATTATCAGGGTGTATTGTTGGGTATTTTTTAGTAGGTTCTGGCAGATGAACTAGTAAGCCAGTACTGGTTATTAGGAAGTTTCTGGTATGTTGGTTTTGTCACCTCCAAAGCTCAATTTTGGGACTATCTTTTTGTTCATGCAGCCTATTTAAAATGTAACTGCTGTTCCATCTCATGTAAGTAAATGTACTCTAGTGACTCATCTTTGAGGCAGAATGATGAGAGTGGCCCACCATTTCTCAACTCACAGCAAGTAATTGAAAAGTCTGAGTGAAATATTGAGTGTTGCTGATTCCTAAATCATTCTCTCACCCCATTTGTCACTGACATTGGTACAGTACTTTGTTTTCCATTGTATATTTTTTCAATCAGTTATATTTTTAGCAGAGTTGAATTCATCATGTGTTATGCTTTCCAGCTTACAGGCTGTGTGTCTGATGACTAAGTACAAGAAGCAGCAGCAGCACATTTAATTTTTGTAACAAGTTTAGAATAAAGCTTTCTAGTAACAAGTTTCTGCAAGGAACCTTTACCTAGGACTCAGAACTTGAATAAACCTTAGGAATCCTGTTTTCAACTATTTTAAAAGGTTGATGACCTACAAAAATAATTTTTACATGTTTTTAATTCATTTGTTTAATTCCACAGCCTTATTTATAAGGAATTGTCTTAATAACTTTCCTATGTGCATAATATGAATATACCAGTGAATCTCAGTGTCATGTACATACACAACACTGGGATCCTAATTAGAATAAGATATACTCCATGTTTGTATAAATATGTCAGAATCGATTCTACTGTCATGTATAAAAAGAACAAAGAAATAAGAAAAATACATAAAAAAGAATTCTAATACACGCTTTGAAGTTTGTAGAAAACAAAATGTATTTAGATAACTCTAAGTACTTTTTGTAAACTACATTCCTATGTGTGGATTAAAGATAATTTATGATGAATATACATGATTTTGAAGTTCTTTTTTCTTGTAAAATTTTAAAGAAACAGGGTTTTTTTGGTTTTTAAGTATTCCTTTCTTGAAAAAACAGACCTAAATGGAATTAAATAACTAAAAATTAGCTAAAACTCTTTGTACTATGCTGTGAATGTTGGTATACCAAACAGTTCTTTAAAGTTTAGAATTAAGAAGTAATCTAGGACTCAGTCAATAAATGGGCCAAGGAAATGAACAGACACTTAACAGAGGAAGATCTCCAAGCAATCAATAGATTTATGAAAAAATGTTCAACATCCCTCATTAGAAATGCAAATCAAAACTACCTTAAGATTTCATCTTACCCCAATTAGAATGTCTTTCATTAAGAATACAGGCAACAACAGGTGTTGGCAAGGACGTGGGGAAAAGGATACACTCATACATTGCTGGTGGGAGTGCAAGTTGGTGCAGCCACTCTGGAAAGCAGCAGTTCCTTAGAAAGAGATTCCTTAGAAAACTTGGAATGGATCCACCGTTTGACCCAGCTATCCCACTCCTTGGCCTATACTGAAAGGACTTAAAATCAGATTACTACAGTGATGCAGCCACATCAATGTTCATAGCTGCTCAATTCACAATAGCTAGATTGTGGAACCAACCTAGATGCCCTTCAAAAGATGAATGGATAAAGAAACTGTGGTACATGTACACAATGGAATATTACTCAGCCATAAAGAAGAATAAAATTATGGCATTTGTAAGTAAATGGATGATGTTGGAGACTGTCATGCTAAAGTGAGATAGCCAATCCCAAAAATCCAAAGGCTGAATGATCTCTCTGAAGTGAATGACGATGCATAATGCGGGATGGAAGGGAGGCAAGAATGGAGGAAGGATAGATAGCACAGAGGGAAGGGGGGTGAGGGGATAAGAATAATAACAGAATGAGACAGACATCATTGCTCTGTGTACATGTATGAATGCACAGATGGTGTGACTCTACTTTGTGTACAACCAGAGAAATAATAGCTGTATTCCACTTGTGTTCAATGGATCAAAATTAAATGAATAAAAAAAAAAAATCTAGGAGCCCGGTGCAGTGCCACATGCCTATAATCTAGCTAGCACTTGGGAGGCTGAGGCAGGAGGATTGCGAGGTCAAAGCCAACCTCAGCAACTTAGCGAGGTGCTAAGCAACTCAGTGACACCCTATCTCTAAATAAAATACAAAATAGGGCTGGGGATGTGGCTCAGTGGTGGAGTGCCCCTGGGTTCAATCCCCAGGACCAAAAAAAAAGTAGTAGTAATCTAGGGGCCGTGGTTGTGGCTCAGGGGTAGAGCATTTGCCTGGCATGTGTGAGGCAGTGAGTTCAATGCTCAGCACCACATAAAAATAAATAATGGTATAAAGGATATTATTTTGAAAAAATGATGTAATCTAATTTCGATTACTCTTCCTGGCATTATTATTTGAATGTGTATAAACAGTTGCTAGCTCAAAAGGAAATATTTTCTAAAAGACAGCTAAGTAATTTGTATACTGAATTTTTTATGTGTAGTCATTATTTCCTAATTTAACTAACTGAAATACTTGGAAATTTATTGTACATAAAATTAATAACATTCAAAATCATTAGTTATTGTAGCATTTTTTTTTACTCTCAAAATAAGCATTTACGTTTCAACTGATATTAATGGTATGTAGAATTTTTGCTTCATGATACATCTGGATAATGTTCACATATTGACACGACATCCCAGTGATAATGCTTTGTCTGAATTGCTGATGTTGTACCAACATGATAATGTGATTCAGTTTATTTAAAATTTTAGAGACAAATTAAGTAAATTATTGGTATTAGGGATGCACATATAGTTCAGATGTTGTTTATCCAGAGAGATAGAAGAGGAATGTGATCAGGGATGATTGCATGGAGGCTTTTAAGTTATGGAAGAATGCCTTTTTGATAATGTCATTCCAGCTGTGTAAGTCTGTTTTATGAACATTTATATGTATGATGTTTCACAGTTGAAATTTTACGTGGAATTGGAAAACATGCCTACCTTACCATGTGTAGGAAAAAACCCTGCCTTCGTGTATTTTGTTAAAAAAAAAATATTTAAAGCATTATATAGGTTAGAAAATTTGAGGTAGTAATATTACCCAAAATAAATGTAAGACCTAGGGGGTTTTGTTTAAATTGTTTTTCATACCCTTGTGAGATATCTATAAATACTTGATTTTTGCTGTGAAGTGAAAAGAAACTACTGAATGGAAATTCTTGACTTCCACAAAATGATTGGAAAATAATGGCTTGGTTCCTTTTGCTAACTCTTTTGAGTAAATATAATGTGCCCAAGAAATTCTCCTAACATAGAATAGACCACTTGAAGCCATAATATCACAGTGGCATTCCCTTTATTGACCAGTCAATTCCAGCAGCTTGGCTAGAAAGAATAATAAACTACCCTGTTATATGAAGTGATGGAAGGTTCCAGTTGTCATCTACTCTTTTGTAGAGTGTAACACTTACATTGGGATTTTTTCTCCAAAATAGTATTATCAGTTTCCTTGGAATGCTGAGCAAGTGATGTTCATGAAGTATAAATATTTTTAGGGAATATCTTCCACTGGGTCATGGGCACTTTGTAATGTTTATTGGGGTCCAATTGTCCCTGTGCTGTCCTCACCAAAACAAGTGCGGCCAGGGAAGCAACTAGGATGGTCTTTGTTCTTTCAAACCTCCCTGTCCTTGTTGTCCTTGGCAGTTAGCATTCCAGTGTTCAGGTAGCACCTGATGGAGTGCCCACATTCAGTCATCAGCCCTTCTTTTGGTTCATGAATGGGAATCACTGCTGATGGCTGCTTAGCAGCATTTACCAGGAACACTGTCTATCACATGAGGAAACAGTTCAGCATGAGTGATAATGGGAGTGGGGATAACCAGTAGAGAACTTTGAAAATGCTTTGTGTCCTCAGTATTTATACTAGGTTACAGAGTGTATTAGTCCATTTAACTTGCAGTTAATACAGTATGTTAAAGGTTATCAGAAATAAAAGTTACAGACTAGTCTTTGTGGAAAGAGCTATTAAGAACAAGAATTGTAATCAGAGTCTTATATATGTATGTTTGTCTGACCAAGCATAGAGATTCTTGTTCCATAGGCTTAGATCACTGGCATGTGAGCCTGTCAAGACCTTTCCCAATCACAAATGTCACCTGCTTCTTGCCCCTCTTATCCACACATACACAACCCTACAGGTAGCAGAATAAATAACAGCTAGTGCTCATAGAGCACTTTTGGTTGGCTTTATTTTTTCATCCATTTATGTGTTATTTGTCCTACACCATGATGTAACTGAAGAGTCCATTTGAGGATCTGTTCCATTAAATAAAGCAAAATAACAAAAATGTCACGTAAGTTCAAAATATGTTATCTTTTTAAAAGCTTTTATTCTTGCTATAAAATGCTGAGACTTACTTGTGCCTGTTTTGAACAACAAAAATGACTCTGCTTCTAAGTGTCAATTGTTCCTTTCTTATGAGGGAGAAATTAAAGTTTAAGGTTCTCTGCTCACAGAAACAGTTGAAAATGCTAGGGAGGAGGAGATTGGGGATATTCTCCAGCCCTGCCCTTGTTCTTTAACAGGGTATTTCTTGGAACAATGAGAAGACTTAATTTTCCAGTGTGGGCTTTTACGTAGTGACAATTAACAGTTAAATTCTTAAGGAATTCTGTGCATACCTAGAAGCCTATGCCATCTTCTTCTTAAGGTCAAACTTAGGACTGAATGGAGGAGAATGGCAAAGAGCAAGTATGTTTTGGTTTTTGCCTCCTATGGTAGAATAGTATATAATTGTAAAGTATTGTTCAGAATTGAAGTAGATCATAATGCACCAGAAATATTTAGACTTGATGAGCTTTGGGTATCTCATTTGCTTTGTTGAGGCAAACTGAAAATTTTGAGTCCAAGAAACTTGGGTGTTTCCATCAGCCAGACAATTGTTTGTAGACAACTTTTTCCCTTTCTTATACTTGTTTACAGTGTAAATGAACCACTTAACTACTTCTGTGTACAAGGGAAGTTGTCTGCTAAGTACTTGATTTTGAACCAGAAGGGTCTGGTGACATTAAAGGAAATGTGGGTGAAACTTTCCACAGAGAAACCAAAACCTTTAAAGGAAGAATGGAAGTAATCCCAGAATTTATTTGCTTTAACATCTCATAAAGCTATTTGAATTACTCCTATAATTTTATTTTTCCTTTCAGATTCAACCCTATGAAAAGATAAAGGCCAGGGGCTTGCCTGACAATATATCTTCTGTGTTGAACAAGCTGGTGGTGGTGAAACTCAATGGTGGTTTGGGAACCAGCATGGGCTGCAAAGGCCCTAAAAGTCTGATTGGTGTGAGGAATGAGAATACCTTTTTGGATCTGACTGTTCAGCAAATTGAAGTGAGTAACACAGCCTTTCTGATGAGATACTAAAATGGTTTTTAGGTTATCATAAATCTTATATTATTAAATGTAGCAGATATGAATTTGAGCTAGTCAAAGAGCTTGCTATCTTTAGTCTCTTTAATAGTGTTAAAAAAAGGTTTAAGGTCACATCCTTAGGGTGATATAAAAGCTTTTGATCTTAAATAGCATTTGTGATTGGTGTAATCTTCGGGTCTGTTCAGATTATCCTTTGATCTGCTGCTTCCATCTCCTTTCTTTTGGCTGACAGCCTTCGTGAGGCTGGATTGATCTAGTTTTATTAACCCCTTTTGATAAGTTGGGGAAGATAATGCATATCTAGTTACATATGACACTCTTTAGAGGCAGTGTCCCATCTCTGTATCTGTTGTCTAGTATGATGCTGGCAACTAGTCAGGACGTTAGCAGTAGCAGTGGCTAAAATTTATCCAACCCTTACTGTGCACCAAGTACTCCAAGCTCTTCCTAAGAAATGATCCATTTGTTCCTCTCAACAACTGAGTGAGGTAAGTAGTTATCATCCCCATTTTACAGATGAGGAAACCATGACTTTATTTCCCAAGCTTCCAAACTAGTTAATCCAGAATCAACATTTGAACATAGGATAGTCTGACTTCTAAGAACCTGTTTTCTTTTGCTGTATTGTCTCTTCTGAGAGATTGAAAATATTTCAGTTGAGGTGTGATTCAGAATTTTTGACCATTCATCCTGAGAACAGCAAGCCGGATGTTTGTAACATCTGTACTTTAATCTGCACAGAACTTGAAACATAAGAGTAAGTCCTTACTCAGCACTTGTCTACTCAGGAAGGCCTCAGAGCACCTTGGTTGTACACACACTTTGAGAATTGGGTGCCTAGTGGCACCAAGCTGGGCTTAAGTTTATAGTCAACAAAATGCAGTCAGTAGTTCTGTTGTGATTTATTGAGCAAGTACATGGTGAATTGCTTAGCAAAATGTCTGGCTCTTGCAAAGCAGTTACTTATGTCAAATGTGTATATTTGGATGTATGTATAGATGAGGTTATTTTGTGATTAACCATGAAGAATTAGTTTTACATAAGCAAAGGAAACAAATCTGGGTAATCTGATTGCCATTTCCTTCCTAGCATTTGAACAAAACCTACAACACTGATGTTCCTCTTGTTTTAATGAACTCTTTTAATACGGATGAAGATACAAAAAAAATACTACAAAAGTACAATCATTGTCGTGTGAAAATCTACACTTTCAATCAAAGCAGGTAAAAGGAGTGAAAAAAAAAACTGTAGGGAGTATTACTCTTAGTAAAGGATTAAAAAAATACATACATATATATATATATATACATATGTGTGTGTGTGTGTGTGTGTGTGTGTGTGTGTGTGTATTTTTTTTTTTAGTTGTCAGTGGGTCTTTCTTTAGTCATATGTGGTGCTGAGAATTGAACCCAGTGGTAGGCAAGTGCTCTACCATTGAGCTGCAACCCCAGTCCAGGAAAGGATTTCCGTGCTTTGTTTTTAATAGTAGTCTCAAGATGTGCATGTGCCAAGGACCATAGATTTCAAGTACTTGACACCTTTAAAAGTTGAACATTTATTAATAGCTATGATTGTTAGAGTCACTTTTTGGTTCTGTAATTTCCAGTTCTTAAAGTCTGTTTAAGATTCTTTTCCATGTCCAGACTATTTGAGGTTAGCTCATAGGTCTTTGCTTTCTGACAGTATATTTGGGCTGCAGCTAGATCTGTGAAAAGCTTTCTACATTCTACAGTATTGATAACCCTCACTTCTGTGGGAATCTCTTCATCTTGAGTTAGGCCTAGGGATAATTTAATAAATTCTGGAGAAAACCCTCAACTTTGGGGAAGGTGGAGTGAGTAGAAAGGAGTTCAGATGAATTGTGATAAAGCCCAGGCAACTGGGGAGATAAGGCTTCCACTTAAGAATAGACATGAGTCTGCATAAACTTGTTGTATGGTTGTTTTTAATCCATTTAACCATGGAAGCTTAAAGTCACAGATGGGTTGTCTCCTCCATTTTTCTTCAGTCTGTTGTCCTGCTTTCTCCTGCCTTCCTCTCCCCATTGCCAGTTTTCACCCATGTGCTCACTGATGATGGGAAAAGTGCTAATAACCTGCTGCTAATTTTTTGAGGAAGAGAACCACTCCTGAATATATCTGTAAAAATGGGCAGCTTTCCCTAGATAGGTCTTCATGGAAAAGGACCATCCTATATCCAAAAAGCTTGAGAACATCACTTACTTAATATATGCCTCCTCTTTAAGAGTTATAAAACATTAATTTCTTGAAAATTTGAAGTGTCTTCCCATCTATATGACCATGGAAAACTTTTTTTTTCCCAGCAACTATTACTAGCTAAAAAACGGTTTTTGAACAACATACATGAGATTTTCTTAAGTGGGTTCACCTATAATTAACTACTGAAACACTGAAAAAGAAGGGATCTTTTAACATTAGTGCATTGTTTTGCTTGAAGGTCAGGAATGCTGTACAGGATTGATAATGCAAAATAACTTTTTCTTTTTTTAAGGTACCCGAGGATTAATAAAGAATCTTTACTTCCTGTAGCAAAGGATGTATCTTACTCAGGGGAAAATACAGAAGCTTGGTACCCTCCAGGTCATGGTGATATCTATGCCAGTTTCTACAACTCTGGTTTGCTTGATGCATTTATAGGAGAAGGCAAAGAGTACATTTTTGTGTCTAACATAGATAATCTGGGTGCCACAGTGGATCTTTATATTCTTAATCATCTAATGAACTCACCCAATGGAAAACGCTGTGAATTTGTCATGGAAGTCACAAACAAAACACGTGCAGATGTGAAGGTAAATACTGAGGGGAAGCAATTTGAGATTTCGTTTTCACATTCATAGGTTATATACTTAAGGCTTTTTCTTTCTAATTTGAAAGTTTCTATTTTAAGCATAACACATTTATCCACTTGACATTGTAAGAGAGAATGAGATGATATTCTGTGGAGTAATTTAAGTTCTAACATAATGATGTGTATCATAAATCCAAAATTGATGGTGTTAGAACCATCCTTTTTGGATAATCTCAGTGATTTTTAACTGAAATGTTCCATACCTATATATGGAATAAAACTGAAACATGAAAACATTTTCATTAAGTTTGTTCAGACATTAATAAGTCTGGAACTTGTTTATTTATTGTCCCTCTAATGGAAACTTTCTTACAGAACATATTAAATTTTATCACTGTAGTATCTTTGTAGTACTCATGAAAATGTGCCATTCTTTGGTGCAAATCACAGATTTGTTTAACCTGGCCTGTTTGGTGGTCATGAAATTTGGCCTTGGATGAAATGGCACACAGATTTTACCACTTACGCATAAAAAAAGCAAGCTGTATATGAATATTAAAGCAGCCAGTCCTTGACCTGGATCCTATGCCCCTTGGAAATGTCTCCCTCTTTCTACACTGGCATGTCCTAGTGGATGAAAGAACATCTTTAGCCTAAGAGCACTTATCTACTTGTACATTTGTCTCCTCTGTGCTCCCCTTGTTCTAAGCCCATCAGAGCAGAGCCTCAGGTGGTACTGTTTTGTGACAAGCATTGGTGTGAGAAAAAGAGGAATGGCTATTCCTGTAGCAGACCTTAGGCAAGTGAGGAGGACTCTGATCTGCTTCCAGGGCTTTAATTGTGGATAAGATGGTGGTTCTACCTTTAAAATATGTCACTTTGTATTCTGGGAGATTGTACTATCAATGTCTTTTTTTAGAAAACTAAGCAGGATGGTGTGGTTCTGATGGGGAAAGATGTGGAAGCACTCATTACTTTCTGCCTTTCTAGGGTGGGACACTCACTCAGTATGAAGGCAAACTGAGATTGGTGGAAATCGCTCAAGTGCCAAAAGCACATGTGGATGAGTTCAAGTCTGTATCAAAATTTAAAATATTTAACACAAACAACCTATGGATTTCTCTTGCAGCAGTTAAAAGACTGCAGGAACAGAATGCCATTGACATGGAAATCATTGTGAATCCAAAGGTAAGCCAAAGTTGGGTCTCATTGGGCTTCTTGGTGCTGAAGATCATAGTAGGCTGTCTGGACCCCATTGCCCACTCCCTCCAGCCTATCTATTCCTTTGGTCTCTTCTCCTCACCTAGGGAGACTCTAGGTTCCTGGCTCTGTCCTCTGGAATCTGCATTCATCTCTGTAGTGTGCCCTTATTTGACCCTGGCCTGTTGTAGTGGCATGAGCACTGGGCTCAAAAGTAGTAAAAAACCCACCTATGTCTTGGTTACTGCTCTGACACTATCAGCCATTTGGCCATATGCAGCTTGCATGAGTTTCTGGAACCTTGGGTTCTTTATGGTATAATGGGAATATTATTACATAACCAGAGTTATGAGGCCAAAAAAATATCACATTGGTATTAAGAGCTTGACATATAATAGGTGTTTGATAAATGTTAGCTCTTGAAATTATATCTCCCTCGTTGGTTCTCTGTAAGCTCTTCCCAAATATTAACCATCACACATGGAACTAATTTGTAAGTTGCAGGTCCCTAAAATCTGTGTCTCTCCCCCGCCCTCTTTATTTTACAGACTTTGGATGGAGGCCTGAATGTCATTCAGTTAGAAACTGCAGTAGGGGCTGCAATTAAAAGTTTTGAGAATTCTTTAGGTATTAATGTTCCAAGGAGCCGTTTTCTGCCTGTCAAAACCACATCAGATCTCTTGCTTGTGATGTCAAACCTCTATAGCCTTAATGCAGGATCTCTGACAATGAGTGAAAAGAGGGAGTTTCCTACAGTGCCCTTGGTTAAATTAGGCAGTTCTTTTACAAAGGTATGTAACCATAAAGCTGACTATAAAGATATTATACACTTACAAAGTTAAGTCTTCATTGCTGACCTGTTGTATTCCTCTATTTTTGATGTCATTTAAAGGAATGAAATTATAGAAGATGAAGATGTACTTTTTGAACACTGATTCACTGTAGAGAATGTTTAGATGTGGGGACATTTTACCTTATGACCCTCCCATGACTAGTACTGCTTTCATCAATGGGAAAAGGTTAATTCTGGTTCAACAGATATTTATTGAGCTCTTCTCAGTGCTAGACAGGTGGGGGTTTAGCAGTAAACAAAAAAGACTAATAAAATCCTTGTCTTCATGGAAGACTTTACCTTCTAGCAGAGAAGGAAGAAAATAAGCAATTAAAAAAATACAGTATTCTAAGTAGCAAAAAATCTGTGGAGAAATATAAAGCAAGAATAGGAAATATATGTGTGGGGAGAGTATAATTTTACATTGATTGGGTGGCCACGGACAGCCCAGCTAAGAAGTTGAGTGAGTGTACTATGCAGGTATCTGGGCCAAAAACCTTCTAGGCAAAGGGAATAAATCTAGCAAAACCTTACTCTAAGAAGTGGAATCCTGAAAATTTAATCATAGAAAACATTGAGGTTAATGAAGCGACAGGGTAAGTCTTTGTGGCTAACCTGTGGTGTCCTGCTATACCATCCAAGTCTGTTGTAGTCCTGGATATGGTTTAGTGCCCCCTGGTATGGACCACAAATGAGGACTTGAATAGAAAACTCTGTGCATATATCCTGAAAGTCAAATGAAAAAAGTTTCAAGAAAGAGGAAATAGGCCAGGCGAGGTAGCACATGCCGATAATCCCAGCAGCTCTGGAGGCTGAGACAGGAGAATTGTGAATTCAAAGCCAACCTGGGCAAAAGCAAGCTGCTGAGCAACTCAGACCCTATCTCTAAATAAATACAAAATAGGTTTGGGGATGTGGCTCAGTGGCTGAGTGCCTGAGTGGAATCCCCAGTACCATCCCTGCCTCCCCAAAAAAGAGGGAGTAAGCATTCATACTGCTGATTCAAGTAAGATGAGTAAGAAGTGACCATTATATTTATCAATATGAATATTTGGGAGTCCGACTGGAATAGATTGAGAGAATAGGAAAAGATTGGAGATATGAATATAGATAACTCATTCAAAAGTTTTGCCTTAAAGGGAAACAGAAGGTAGAAATGTATATAAGATTTAAGAAGTTTTGTTTTGTTTTTGTAAATATGGGCGAATTGCTAGGCATGGTAGCATATGCCTGTAATCCTAGCTATTTGAGAGGCTGAGTCAGAAGGATCACTAATTTGAGCCCAGCCTGGGCAATTTAGTGAGACCCTGTCTTAAAGTTTTAAAAAAGGGCTGGGATCATAGCTCATTGCTTGCCTATCATATATAAGGCCCTGGATTCAATCCCCAATACTGCAAAAATAAACACACATATATACATATATAAATAAATATGGGAGAATTTACTTATACATTGATGGGAACTGATATAGTCAGGAGGGAAAAAAAACATTGTAGAGACTTCTTGAAACAATATTTTTGAATAAGCCGTGAGAAGGAACCTAATACACAGTGGACAGGTTGGCTTGAAGTCAGTCCAACCCCAAGAAATAGACCAACCCTAGTACTAGGAGAAAAGAGTAATGGGCTAAGAGGCAAGATGGTGGTGGTTGAATATAACGGAAGGTTTCTGATCGTTGTGTATTTTCTCAGCAAAATAGGACATGAGGTCACATAGAACAATCTCTAGTGCTAATACATCCAAAGAAATGTAAAGATAAAAGCTGGGTGTAGTGGCACACACCTGTAATTCCAGCAACTGGAGAGGCTGAGACAAGAGGATCACAAGTTCAAGGGCAGCCTCAGCACCTAAGCAAGGTCCCGTCTCAAAAAAATTAAAAGGGCTAGGGATGAAGGGTTGGGGATGTAGAACAGTGGCTAAGCACCCCTAGGTTCAGTTCTCCATTAACACCCCCCAAGAGACAAAGGTAGGGATAATGGTGATTTGTGTTATTGTTCACAAGTGGCTTATGAATTCTACCTGTCCCATAAAACCCATTTCCAGTCTAGAGTGCTTCAAACCATGATTGTTCATTTTTTCCCCATTATATCCAGACTGTGTAAACTACTCATGTAGCTTTTAACATGATGGCTGGTTTGGTTATCTTAAAACAAAACACATACATACACAGAAAGCCCCACCCATCTGATTGGCTCAACTGTATTATAATTGCTTGATTTTTAAAGAACATGGGTCATATCTACTGGACTCTCCTGCACAGGATTTTATATGTAGTGAGTGCTTAATTAATAAATAGGTGCTTCTCATAGAAAACCTGAGCTTTGCCATGAAATGTTTTGTAATTCAGTTAAACTGTTTTATTAGTTACTAATTCTTATTTGGTACAAAGGATTGAACCCAGAGATGATAAAACACTTGAGTCACATGCCCAGCTTTTTAAAAATATTTTATTTAGAGACAGTCTTGCTGAGTTGCTCAGGGCCAAGCTAAGTTGCTGAGGCTGGCTTTGAACTTGCAATCCTCTTGCCTCCTGAGCTGCTGGGATTACAGGCGTGCACCACCACGCCCAGCTCCTGTGAATCCATTTTTGAAATATTTTTTGTTTCAACTTAAAGGTTCAAGATTATCTAAGAAGATTTGAAAGTATACCAGATATGCTTGAATTGGATCACCTCACAGTTTCAGGGGATGTGACATTTGGCAAAAATGTTTCATTAAAGGTATGTATGTTAATGATAAAATCATGTCTTATAGCTTTATAAGTAGGTTTTGTTTCCTAGTCCTAAATTTACCTCTATTTGAGTACTTTTTAGACTGAACCAGATATTTGTAAGATAAGCTTTTAAAATGTGTGGATACAGATACAAAGTAAGAATTTTGTGGAATACAGCATTCAAATGGGAAAGCAGACACTAGTGATGAACATTAAAATGTTAAAATCTTTAAAATAGGATCACTATTAGCATTAGCTCTCTAAAGTTGACTATTTGACATTTTTAAAAAGTGACTTCACGTATGCTGAATAGTCCATTCTTGTTAAAGGAATTTTTACATTATACATACGTGTAATCTACAAGTATAAAGATGTTTACATTACTATAGTACTTAGGTACTTTTGAGTATTCTAACCTAGTATGTGGTATAAGTATTAACCCATTATGTCCTTTTGTCCCATATGTGGGACAACTACAAACACTTGAGCAATATATTGTCTATGGTGATTTTTTTTTTTTTTGCGGTGCTGGGGATTGAACCCAGGGCTTTGTGCTTGCAAGGCAGGCACTCTACCAACTGAGCTATATCCCCAGCCCCATCTATGGTGGTTTTGAAATATTTATATTTTCAGAGTTCTATTGAGAAAATAGGTGAATGATTAGTGATTATTCATAAACTATATGATTTCCGATTTTAATGTACTTGTATCAGTTTCATTGAAATATTCACTGAATTGAAAACTTGGGACTTAATGGGTTAAAGCTATCACTGAAGATGTAATAGTTTTTTCCTAATAAGTATTTTTTGTAAAAATCCCTTACCTATTTTTTCATGTGTTCTTTCCCTTAAAGCTACTTGCTTAAATGAAGATCTTGGAAAAACAAAAAACAAAAATCTAAACAAACTCACATATACTGAACTTATTGTTTATACTACCTAATTTAAAATCTCAAAACAAAATTGTTATCAATATAACCATTCCTTTAAACAACAACAAAAAACTATAACCAGCTGGGCGTAGTGGCCCGAGCCTGTAATCACAGTGATTTGGGAGGCTGAGGCAGGAGGATTCCAAGTTCAAGACCAGCCTCAGCAACTTAGGGAGGGCCTGAGCAACTTAGACCTATCTCAAAATAAGAATTAAAAAAGGGCTGGGGATGTAGCTTAGAGGTAGAACACCCCTAGGTTTAATCCACCGTTCCAAAAACAATACAAAACTGTGTATGAAAATATAAATCAAGCAACTTTTTCTGTGCTGGAGACAAAGCCAGGGCCTTGCAACATGCAAGGCAAGTGCACTATTACTGAGCTACAACCCCAACACCCTCCTCCCCCTTTTTTAAACAACTCATGGAGTTGTTAAGTGCCTTGCTAAGTTGCTGAGACTGGCTTTGAACTCATGATCCTTCTGCCTCAACTTCGCAAGCTGCAGGGATTACAGGTGTGTGCCACCAGGCCTGGCACCTGTTACTTGCTTTTTGGCTATTGGATAATGCTGGTAATCTTGCAAGTAGGCCTTCAAAAAGGCCTGTTCTGTTATGGCACTGGGTCTACTTTCCATTCTTGGCACCACCTCTGACAAGGAGTCAGGGAATCTAGAACTACTGCCAGGATTGTGACAGAAGGACACATTACAATTTTTCCTTAATGTTACTTGCTTTTCATGTTTAATATTGTTTATAATTACAATTACTCCATTGTAAAAGGAGTTGTACATAAACTTGATAATTCTAAAATAATTGTGTTGCAGTTGCAAGTATATTCTTAGCTCTTTGTTTTCCCTGTCAGGGAACAGTTATCATCATTGCAAATCATGGTGACAGAATTGACATCCCACCTGGAGCAGTATTAGAGAACAAGATTGTATCTGGAAACCTTCGCATATTGGACCACTGAAAAGAAGAATACTATATACACTTTATACTAATTATGGGCTAAATTATGGGCTAAATAATTTCTTATACTGAAATGTCCTCTAGGATTCTAAAGTAGGCAGGTACTTGACTATGTTACTGTACCCTGCAGTGTTGATTTTTAGAATTTTCTGCAATATGCTTTTAGTCTAAGAAAAACAGATGGAGCAATACTTTCCCTCTTTGAAGAGGATTCTGAAAGTTCATCTTAAAGTGCAATATTGTTTAATCCTAAAACTGGGGCAGTTCTGTTGGAAGATTTTTTTTTTTTTTTTTAACAGAAGCCTCAGTGATGGTCACTTTGAATTGCCTGTGATTTCAAAAATAAAGTGGTGAAGCCATACACATGTATTCTTGAACTTTTTAATGCTGATTTTATAAAACAGCAAAATAAAATGGTTTGCTCTTGCTGAACAGACACTACATAGGTTGGAGGATTTGTTTTTGGAATATTTAAGTACTCACCAGCTAGTTATCTACCAAGTCCAGTTTAAGAATCTTAAACACATCTTATTTTCATAGGAAATGGAAGGTATTTAGTACCTTTCATTTAGTTGTAAGACTGGGATGCCTGCCATGCTTTCCACAGACTCTCCATTTACTGGAACAAAGTGGTTATTTCTTTTCCCAGCTAAATGGTTGGGGTGGCCAGAGGTAGAACATTTCTGTCAGATCCTTATACTCAAATGGGGTGGGGGAATAACTTTATAAGAAGTTCCCTTTTCTAAAAGCTTCATGTCACTAGATGATGTTCAAGAATAACCTTACAAATCAGATCTGCTGGTAGTTCAACTAATGTCTTTTCTCTAAGAATCAAGTCATTCTTCCCACTTCTCCATAATTAAAAAAAAAAAAAATTTGTCTTTTAAAGTCTGATAATTTTTTACACCTTTATTTTAGACAGACAGTGTAAGAACCAATGACATACCTTTGTAATGATAAAGGAAAGAAAACAAGCTTTCCCTTTGAAAAAACTGAAAAGCACAAAGTAAGACTATTTCATTGTACATAATCACAAGATTAGGCACTCTGACAGGGTTAGGCAAGAGTCTTAGTGTGAGGTGAGGCACAGGCACTTTCACTTATAGAGTGCTGCTGATCTAATTTTTAATTTTGAAGGTAGGCATCGTAAAAGTCTTTAAACACCTTGTATTTCTGGCCCCAAAACAGCAGCCCATACTTTAAAATTTCTTTCTCCCTGGTCTTTGTTCATATACACATTGAAAGTAACTTAAAAACAAGAATCCAAGAGGACCATACTTCATATGTTATCTAAATGTTAAAAATGAGAACTCATAAGTAGGCATATTACATGAATACACATTCTTACCTGTTGGGGGGGGTACCCAAACCCTTCATAGGTACTTTTATAAAAATACAGCTATTAAGCTGTAGCCTTCTGTATACCACTTCTGAGAAGTATTTAAATTAGTTGCATAAATGACAATCTTATTATTACTCGTAATCAGCCTTTCATGTATTTAGACTTTTCGAGAAGGCTTTTACCCAGTTGACAAATGGTGGTGGTAGAAAGGTTATATATGTAACACAAAGCCTGAAACTTGACATTGGTCACTAAAACAAAAACTGAATTCCTAAATCCAAGCAATCAAAAGATGTTTATTTTTTATAGAAAGATCTGTAAAAAAATAATTTTTCAAACAGCTTTACTTTCATAGAGAAAATGTTCTACAGAGGTTGACTAAGATTTTAATATTTTAAATTGTACCATCATTAAATAAGGTGGGACACCATATGAATTTCATTGCACTGGAAGAAATGCAAAGCATTTTTTAATATAAAGTATACAGAGCATTCTAGTCAACTACAGCTGTGTTACAGCTATGTGTTCTTTTGGATTTGGTCCAAAGAAACCTGAGTCTGTTTCCAGAGAGAATGAAAAATGTTATAGACACCTGATCAGTTACTCCTCACTTAAGAATGCACAAAAATGGCATTCCTTGTAGATCCCACTGAATCCAGTTTCCCAACACTGATACTTTCCTTTTCCCTTTCCCCCACCTCAGTTCACTTTGGGTTCCAGGTTCTCAAAACATAGGCATTCAGATTTTCTTCAGAAACATACATGCCCCATGGTCAGATGAACTACCCAGTTTTCCAGGAAGTTGTCACCTCTTCTGTTCCCAGATCTCTGCCATATTTAGGTCCAAATCTTTAAGACCTTTTAAGGCTTGAAGATTTCCAGTGTAAAAAGCTACATCTGCTGTGACCAACCTAAACATTGGAGAGAAAATTTTTAGATTTCACACTTTCTATCCAGATAAAATAAATGAGCAATGCTCTCAGATTCCTATGCCAGCTGCTATAATATTATTTAAAATTCCTAGGGATAAATATCAACATATTTCTCTTACCAGGATTTCTGCTATCATAAAGTTAACCATTTAATGCTTTATTTAAAAAATGTTTGGGAAAAATATAAATGAATGCATGTTATAGTCAGGTTCATTATAAACTCTACCCAATAAAACGATTTATCTTAAAATAGCACGAATTAAATGAGAAAAACTATTTTTGATTGGTTATTACTAGAGTGAATATGTATGTGACAAATAGTATATTCAAGGGAAAGAAAGGCCAGGTTTCCTGAGCATTACCTATGGAGTAAAATGAAAGCTGGTATTATTGGATGTAAAACTCGATACTGAGGGCTAGGGATACAGCTTTGGTGATAGAGCTCCTGCCTAGTTTGCACAAGGTCCTGGGTTCAATCCCCAGAACCACATAACAATAAAATTCCCTTGATACTGATGACAACACAATGAAAAAGAATTACAGCTTTCTGTACTTGTCTGTCACATTAATGCCTATACCTGAAAGAACAAGTTCCTTTATAAACACTAAACTATTTAATTAGGAACTATATACCCTGTGACATTCTCATTCTCTCTCTCTCTCTCTCTCTCTCTCTCTCTCTCCACACACACACACACACACACATACACACACATCAAGCATTCCTTTTTAAAGTCACAAATACTGATTTGCTGATAGTTTGTTTAACCAGGCTCACTTTTTTCCCCTCAAAGTAGGTATGTTCCAAGGTTAAAAAAAAAAAAAAAAAAAATTTTGAAAAAATGAAGTCAGGACTAAAAAATAAGTACAAAAAAAATTTAATACACAGATTTGGGGGCAGGGGCTGCTGTGGAGCAAACCCAAGGTTCATACATTCTAGGCAAGTGCTGCACCACTGAGCTACATCACAAGTCCAGACAGCAGATTTTTAAATTGTGAAATTAATGTTTGTGAAGCAATGTCCTATACCCATAAAATACCTCAAGATCCCAAAGGATCTTTACACACAATTATTTCCCAGTATGGCAATCAGTCCTAAGGGACAAATGGCAAGTGTAAGTGATTTGAAAAAAACAAAACAAAAATAACTTTGTACTTTACAAATGGACAAAATGGAATTGTGAATTAATGAGTGCATTTTTCAGTAGCTTATCAATATACTATGGGATTCCTTATTGTGAAAAATGAATAAAATACTACTCCATATGAGATATTCAGCTTAACGTTGTCTTAGTGTACTCAGTAGTAATCACATGTTGATTTTAGGGTTCAGTTACTTAAGGTATCCTTGTCTTACAATCAAAAGTACAATAAATGACATAAATGAAACTCATAAGTACAGTTTGAAACTCAAAAAAATGTTGAATGATATATTTTCAATCATGAGTTAATATTCTAACAAGCAACAGCCTCCTAAGGTTAGTCAAAGATAATGCCCACAAAGTACATAGCTTGGTCTTGGCTCAAAGGACAGTTATTCTTACTAAGAAAAGCAGATGGTTAAGGCTCACCTGTCCAGTCTACTGACACTGAAACGACCCATAAGAAAAATATCACTTTAGAAATCAGAGAGCTGGGTATGTTTAAAATAAAAACTCTTACTATTCCAGCCTTTCATAATTTTAACCATGATGATGATTTAATAGAATAAGTTGCTAAGAAAACAGTGTCTCCCTAAACCACTCACAATCCAAATTCTTTAAAAGGGAGTGTTCTATACCTCATAATTCCAAATTTACATAATATCGACCGGTCAATTTATAAATGACCTTCACAGCTGCAGAAGAAAACTGATATTGAATAACATTTAGATAGCACCTAAGAGGCTCTCCCCTACCAGTAAATGATTTCCTCTCTTCCATTTTTTATTTGGCGCATTATAATTGTACATAAATGGTGGGATTTATTGTTACATATTGGTATATGCACACACTATAACAATATAATTTGGCCAATATCACTCCCCTGCACAGCACCTAATATCATTATTTCTAATTTTAAATCTAAAAAAATTAAGGCACACAGAGCATAAGTGATTTACCCAAAGTTATCCAGCTAAAAAGTGGCAGAACCCAAGTTTTTGGATTCTGAACCCTGTTTTCTCTTCTTTATACTACATTATTTCAATGGACCCACATTTTCTCATTCTAAAGCCTATGTTTTCTTTTTTAATAACAGTATTTCAATGGTAATATATGAAGTTTGTTCAACACTTTACAATATAAATATACTGTCCCAATTACACACTGTTTTTCATAACTCTGAAAGAACTAAGGCAGATTTTATCCTTGTCATTTTATAAATGAGGCACATAAATTGAATGACCTTCACATAGTCACAGAGTTACTGAGTAGGACCGAGATCTGTTTGGAAAAGGAAGGCTACTGGGTATCTGAAGACACACTAACTCCAATGCCTCAAAACATGTAAAGAACTTACCCTTCATAAACCACTTTAACAGAAAGAGACAGACAGACAAGACAGTAGGGGGAAAAAGCAAAATGTTGCTGCTTTTACAACTTTGTTCCCCAGTATGACAGAACAGCATAAAGATAAAAATCAATCACTAAAATAATTCAATATGAGAATATGTGGTAAAAATATATTAAAAATCATACCCGTTTTGAGGTCCTCCATCATTTATCACATTTAAGTGAGATAACTGCTTTTTCAAGTGAAGTTTATAACTTGCATTAATTCTTAAAAATAACATCTGGAAAAGAAATAAAATTGTTTCTTAAAAGTTCTCCTAAAACAGAAGACATAAGTGTACAAGTTACGAATATTATTTGAAGAAAGTATTAAAAAAATAAAATCTTGTTTTGACATAAACTTTTAAAATGCTCCTTTGAAAATAAGTAATTGCTTATTGCATTATGATTTTTCTCCTTAATGGGACCAAAACTCTTTTTTTTCCTTCTTGGCAGTACTTTTAGCAATAAGACTGTCATTCTGTCCTTTGGAAGAACTCCAACAGGTAAAAAGAACAAAAGGCAGTGGAAGGTATTGTAATATACAAATTTGATTTTAAAAAATACAATGATAGTGGCAAAGATACCTTGCATGCTTCTAACTAATAAAATCATTTTAAAGTATTTCATTATTCCTGCATGCAGACTTAATGAATGGTCCAATATTTCTTTGAGAAAATATCTGACCTAAAATTGTATGAAACTGATTTATGGAAATGATTTAGTAGAATAATATTTTCTATGGGAAAGGGTATATATAGAACCACCAGTGGAAGTTTTGTATAATTACTGGTATTTGAGTGGCAATAATAATATAAAACCTGTAACTTTTGCCCAGATTTGATGCAAGTATCCTTTAAGTTATGACACAAATAGAAACATATGAAGTAACTATATATCCAGCTCCCTGACCTGGCTAAATTCAGATGGCAAATCCAGAAAGTTAAAACATCAGATGTGGGGGTTCTTACATATGTAATGAAAAGGGTGGGTCAGCCAGGAAGTGATCAGAAGGAAAAGAGAGAACTAGTGGGTACTCATACCTTATGGCTCCCTCAGTACTCTGAGCTCCAAGGAGTTAGATGATAGTCATGAGGTTGGTACTTTTAATGAAGTGGTAATAAATAATACAGGATGGAAGTCTGGGGTGGCATGAGAGGCCATCCATCCATCAGTAGGAGCAATAGTAGGCAAGAGATACTAGGAAAGCTACCCTCTACCCCCAAATACCACTCCCATGCACTCAGCCAGTTAGTGAAAAATCAAAGTAAACAAACTTGTCTAAATAACAAAATTCTCAGTGGAAATTAAATTCACTTGATATACAACAACTAGGCTTATATTACAACACTGTATCATTATACCACTAGAATGAGACTGCCTGGTATAAAGGTAAAAAGTCAAAGGTGAGGAAAGGAGACTGGGAAAAAAGGAATGCTGGAACCTTTGAAGTTCCAGGTGAACGAAACAGGAGTGTAGAGGTAAGGAAGGATCACCAAAGGGTGAAATGAACTCTGTGATAATACTTTTATACTATCAGAGAAATATAATAGGGGTAGAGCATAGATAACTTCACAGGTGAGAGGTGCCAAAGACTCCTCCATTTTGCTGTTTTTCCTCCTATACAAATATTCATGATAAAGCAGAATGATTTAGTTATATGTGTTAATCTTATTAACTCCATCATTAATTCTTTCCATATTCAATTTGGATTACAATCACAGCAACATTACATTATTCACTGATAAATGCCAACTCTGATTTTCAGACTTGTAATAATATAATGAGTGATTTAAGTAGAATCTGGGACCTCTTATAATGGACAAATGGAAAACCTGCTTTTTAGAATTACTGATCATACAGTAAAGCTATAGCTCTCACCTAACAGCTATCACCTATCAGTTTGAAATTAGAAAATTTTATTTGTGTTCCACTGGTCAAATCAACAACCTAAGAAAAGGTCAAAAATTTTATCAGAATATGAACTAAGCTTAATTGTGCAAAAAACATGTAAAAAAATCCCAGTGTGCATGGATATTATATGCTGTATATACAAAAATAGTTTGAGGGAATTACTACTCACCTGTGTTTGTTCCTCTGGAAGAAGATCAAATATAGCTTCATGCATTTTTGCCATTTGCTTACAAATATTCCTGAAACAGGCAGAAGGAACGGGAGCTTTCACTTCATACTGGCAGGGAGAAACAGTAATGTTTAGGTCATCTGAAGGTATGGTGTCTCCATTATTCCCTGAGATATATGTTTTCTCCCCCTCCACGTACCTGTCTCTGGTATAGGGTTCAAGCTTATATTTCAACTGTATTTGTACTCCTCATACAAATGTTGAGGACCTTTTATTCAATATCTTAATCTATTTTATGGTCAACTAAAATACCCTAGTGGCTAAGGACAGAGGCCCCTTCCAATCTTAAAACTGGTTGCTTGGGTTCAAATCCCAGCTCCTCCAAATCTTGGCTATTTCATATAAATAGAGTCAAAGTATGTTGCTATTTGTGGCTGGCTTCTTTCACTTAATAATCCTTTTTAAAAAAAATTGTTCTATTTAGTTATACATGGCAGAGTGCATTTTGACTCATTGTACACAAATGGGGTACAACTTTTCATTTCTCTGGTTGTACACAACAATCCTTTCACAATTCATTCATGCTGTAGTGTGTATCAGTACTTCATTTCTTTTTATGGCTAATATCCCATTGTATGAATAGACCATATTTTATCCATTTTTTTAACTGATGGACATTTAGGTCGTTTCTACATTTTGGTTATTATGAATACTGCTATGAACATCGGTGTACAAGTTTTTGTGGGGACAAGTATTTTCACCTTTCTTGGGTATATACATAGTGTGGAATTACTGGGTCATATGGTAACTCCATGTTTAATCTTATGAGGAAATGCCAAACTATTTTCCAAAGTGGCTGCCCAATGTATGATGACTCCAACGTCTCTATATCCTCACCAAAATGTTACTTTTTTTTTTTAACCCATTCTAGTAACTAACTTCTTAATCACTCCTTGGTGCTGGGCTGAATAACATCCCCTCAAAATTCATGTCTACATGGTACTTCATGAGATCATACCCATTAGAATGGGCCCTAAGTCCACTGACTAGTGGCTTTATAAAGAGGAAAATTCAGATATGGAGATACCTAGAAGGAACAGAACCAAGTGAAGACAGAGGCAGATACCACAATTCTTCAGTCACCTAAACTTGACACTGTACTTCTTTACTCTCAACCCTGAAAATCTGGGTCCTGCCATCACCCAAACTACCTTCCCTTATTATAATACTCTTCTGAAATTTCTTTGGGGGGGCGGGGAATCACTGAAGACATTTTTTCTTCCAAATCCAGTAACTTTCCTCGCCTTCCTTCCTCATCACTCTGTGGTATTTCAAGCACCCTCAACTTTAAACCCATGTGGAGCACAATGCTCTCCTGGCTCTTTCCCTTTTGACCTTAACTCTTCTTCAGTCTCTGGTCATCTAAATACAAGGCTTCTTCATCATTGAAGTCCCTCATTATCCCTTCTTTTCTCTCATCAGTTTCATCCAATCTTGTGCCTTCTACTTATTTCTAGTCCTGAAACATTTTCTTGGGTTTAAGTCCCACATTTCCTAGGTGTTCCATTCAAAAACTGAATTCTCGTAAGCTTGCCCCATCTTGCTCCTCCTCTTTATTTTCATGAGGCTGCTAAACCTCCTGGTCACACAGACTTGAAATCTCCAACTCAGTTTTCACTCTTCCTGTTTCAAATCAATAACTAAGCCCCATAAATTGTATTTTCAAAAATTTTTGTACAAGAGTTTGTACTTTGGGTCAGTTTTTAAACCTCTACACGAGTGACACTTTAGGTAAATTTTTGCTTTGGGTACTATCCTATATATTTAGAAGCCTGGCCTCTACTCACTAGTTGGCAGTAGCACCTCACTCCCCCTACCCAAGTTATGACAACCAAAAGTGTGCTCAACATTTCTGAATGCCCCTCCTGGGAACATGGACTAAACTGCCTCAGTCGAGAAAAACTGCTCTATGGAAGGCCTTTAATACTTACTATCCCCTGAAAAAATGCCATCATATTTTAGCTAGTCCAGGTATTAGCTTAATTTAAAAAAAAAAAAAAGCGCCAAAATGAGTTATGAACCATAAACTTAAATATAAAACTCCAAACAGTTAAAATTCTAGAAGCTAGGTGTGGTAATGCACACCTGTAATCCCAGTGGTTCAGGAGGCTGAGACAGAAGGATCCCATGTTCAAGGCTAGACTCAGCAACTTAGTGAGATCCTGTCTCAAAATAAGAAAATTTTAAAAAGGGCTGGGGATATACCTCAGTGGTAAAGTGCTCCTGAGTTCAATCCCCAGTACCAAAACAAACTAAACATAATAACAACAACCTCAATTCTAAAAGACAATACTACAGACCCAATATCTCTGTAGATTGGGTTATACAAACACTCCTTTGGCTAGAACACAAGAAGCATGGGAGGAAAAAAAAAGATAAAATGGATTTGATCAAAATTAAAAATTGTTCTTTATAAGACACTGTTAACAAAATAAAGTCACAGACTTGGAGAAAATACACAAACCACATATCTGATAAAGGACTTCTAGTTAAGATATATTTAAAAAACTCTTAAACTCAGTAAGAAGATAACCCAATTTTTTAAAATAAGCAAAAAAAAAAAAATTGAAAGACATTTTATAAAAGAAAAGATATGAATGGTAAACAAGCACATAAAAAGATGTTTACTTCGTTAGTCATTATGTGAGCTGAGCTGGGGTATAGCTTAAGTTGCATAGTGCTTGTCTAGCATATGTGAGCCCTGGGGTTCAATCCCCAGTACTTAACAAAAACAAAAAACAAACAAAAACAGTAATATATCACTCTTATTCACCTCTTAGAGACTAAAAATCACCTATTAGAGACTAACATTAAAAATTAGGCAGACACTAGAAAGTGATGGTGATAATGAAGAGCATCTAGAATTCTAGTCTCATACATGGCAGGAAGGATGGCAAAGAGATACAACCATGAATTCCAAAAGTATTCATCTAAAAGCAAGGAGGCTGGCCCAACATGACACATTCTGTTTAAAGGATATTTTGGAAAAGGCAAAACTAAACTAAAAGTGCCCAAAAGAACGTTTACTTAAAAAAAAAGAATAAGATCAAAAGTCAAAAAAGAATGTTTACTTATATTTTTTATCTTGATTTATAGTAGTTCCACTACTCTACATATTTGTTAGTCATCAAACCATGTATTTAGAAAGGGTAAATTTCACTGACTGTAAATTATACAATAAACCTGATTTAAATAGCTTCGCTTTCAGATAGCTACAGATTTCCACTATCTTCCCAACATGTCTCCCACTCTTCTCTTCACTCACCCATTGCACCCTAAATAGAGCTGCTACCTTCTCTTCACCCTAAATAGAATTGCTACCTTTGTTATTAACAGTAAAATATTAGCAGCCAATATTTACTAGGACTTGCTTATAGTTAGATATATGATAAAAGAAAAACACTCCACATATATTATCACATTAATCTCCATTACAACCTTAAGTTCTATTACTCCCATTTAGAGATGGAAACAGAGGCTTAAAAAAAATAATAATTTGCCCAAGGTCCTTCAATGACTATTGTGTAACATACATGGGATCTGAATTTAGGTCTACCCAACTCTAAAATTCTGACCCTGAATTACTTGCTTGTGATTTTTAACAACACGTTTGCTCATGCTTTTTCTCAGAGATCTCTTCATCTCAACTTCATCTGCCCTAATCTTATCTTTTAAAGCAAAATTTAAATGCACACTACATCTATAAAACTGTCTCATATCTTCCTCTCCAATTGGAAACCGTCTCTTTCAAAGCATTAAATGCTCCAATGCACTAAATCAATTCCTTATTCATAAAACTTTACCTATTCTACTTCTCGTCATTGATATATATCCCCTACTAGATATCTGACTATCTAAACAAGACATTCACACTTGTGTATCTTCCTGTCACCTAATGCAATGGTCTGCACATAACATACTAAATGAATGTATGATAATGAGTGATGGCTAAGACAGTTGTTTAGCTGCTGCTACACATATTAATGTCTCACTTTATGCAAGCCAACAGTGCCCTGATTTATTAGCTTCTTAGAATCAGCCTATATTTTATACTGTGTCATTGTTTCCCAAAATTATATTTTAGGGTAAGAAAATAAAAAGCTAAAAATTTAAAGGCAAACCCAAACCAAACCCTATTATATTGGTATGAATTAAACACAGGATCAAACTCCTGGGAAACACACGAAAGCAAACTGGACAGGGAGTGGCAAGAAGGTACTAAATATAAGGAAAATGTGCATGCCAGGTAACAGGAGCAGTCATCAGTGGGAAAGACAGTAGAGAGAACACTGTGCTGTAAAAGCCAGACAACATTCTTCAAGTCAATGATATTAAAAACAAAACAAGGGCTGGGGATATAGCTCAGTTGGTAGAGTGCCTGCCTCGCAAGCACAAGGCCCTGGGTTCAATCCCCAGCACCACAAAAAAATAAATAAATAAAAAATAAAAACAAAACAAAAGACAAAAGGGAAGGGGAATATTCTAGTTTACAGAAAACTTAAGGGACTTAACCAAATGCACTAAGTAAATCACACAGAAGTCTTTGTCCAAACAAATTATTGTCCAAAGATATTTGGGACAACTGGTGAGTTTCAAATATGAGAAGAGATGTTAGATGATACTGGAGATTATTAATCTTCTTAGGTATGGTTATGCAGTAACTATGGAAGAGTTGTGTTCTTAGTTTTAAAACAATTTCAAGAATTTAGGGATGAAATATTTTAGTAAAAAATAAAGTATTTTAGTAAAAAATTCTAAAACATTCATAACTGTTGAGTATAGTGAATATGAACACAAAGTTTTTTAAGTCTAGTCAGTCATAATTCTTTATTGAAACCCCACATATGACCAAAATGACAGATTAAAGCCAGGGTTTTAAGAGTATGGGCATATTTTTACTTCATCATATTCCACAGCCTACTACTAGTTCTACTATTTAACATTTACTTTATCCTACAATGTTAGCAGTTTACAGTCCTCTGTTAAGATGGTAAACTTCTTGAGGACAGATAGGTTACTGAATTTCGTTACACAGAAAAGCAAACTGATGGAACTGAATTGCTTCTGAGTTTAGCTTGTATTCGAAACCCATGAAGAAAAGACTGAATTTCTAAATAATATTTTTTCCCATACAAAACTAGAAACTAAGTCATAAATAGTAAGGTACATTTGTGGATACCTATAAATTCCTTTATATCTTAAAAGTGAAATGTAAAGTAACTTCTGTTATCAACCAGTCAGGCTCTCAAACTGTGGTCTGGTAACTCCTAGGAGTCACAGACCCTTTCAGAGAATCTGGGAAGTAAAAATCATTTTCATGAAAGCCCTAAGATGTTTGTTGACTTTTTTACTCCTGTTTCTTCATTACTGTATCAGTTTTTAGATGACCTGTGATATCACAATTCTGAAAACTAATGGAAGATGTATATGTATATTGCTTTAAGATTTCTGAGCTTTAGGGATGGGGCTGTGGCTCAGCAATAGAGTGCTTGCCTTGCATGTGTGAAGCACTTGGGTTCAACCCTCAGCACCACAGAAAAATAAATAATGGTATTTTTTTTTAAAAAAAGTTAACTCTTGAAAAAAAATTGGCTTTAAATCCTAATATGACACTTTAATGATAGGTACAAACCAGATAAAACAAAAAGCTCTTTGGTGTCAATTATTTTCATGAATGTAGAAGTGTCCTATGACCAAAATTTAAGAATTAATAAACTGAAGTACTATTTCCCAAGTACTTCTCTCTCACTGTCATTTTCAAAGGATTCGGCACATGCCGAATGTGTGAATGGGAGCCACTTTATCTTGCCCTTTTATGATTTTTACATATCTGCTGTTACTAGCATTTCAAAATCTTGAAGATGCAAAGTAGGAGAAAAAGCAAATCAAAGTTCCTGGCTTATGAGGTTATTTATTCTAAGTATGATCTTGGGCATAAAGTATACACTAAATAAACCTTCGAACTTCCAATTACAAAATTTCTGCTTTCCCCCAAAGACATGCAGTTAAGAACTTAGGAAAAGGAAAAAGTAAAGGATAGGGCAAAAGTGAGTGGGGCTCATTAAATGACATTTTCCAGAAGAAACCCTCCCAGTATAATTGAGAATTCCTTATGTATGGACTACCAGAAGGGAAATAATACAGCACCTCAGACTCTCAGAGCATTCAGCTTGGAAAATAGAGTCACATACTTTATTTCAAATAATTTATTTACTTTTTTCTTATTGATCCTTGTCCTTACAAATCTGTCTGGAAGGCTTCCAAACCATTGTTTGTTTTGAAGGAAGTATACAATTGTCAATGCAACCAACGTAAAAATGCTTCTGTGTAGGATTTCTACTACCCTGAATCATCTACCTTACTCTCTCCACCCCCGCCCTTTAGAAGATGCATACCATCTATTTGGGAAATCTTAACATTTTATTGACTTGTTTTCTAAACTCTGGGGGAACTGATTTGTTAGACATCTATGACCACTCTGGTGCTGGTCAAAGCAGATGGACACATTTTCCTGAAAAACTGCTTATAAATTCTACCCAAATGGCACATATCTTTTAAAAATTAGACTCTATTATCACATTTTAACTTATGTATAATATAAAAGATCCTCTATAAAATGAACAGTCACAATGCTTTTAAGCAAAGCCTCATGATTTTCATAAATTATTACCTTCGATAATAGCTTGTCAAATAAGCTATCCATTATCGCTACAAGCTTAGCTGATATTTCAGCAATGTGGTCATGGTAATCCTGCAATAAGAAATAATATTGCACTTTTACAGTTCCTGAGATACATACAAAAATATTTAATAATTAAGGAATCAAATTTATGAACTTCAATAGAAAACACATGAAAAATACCTTAGTGATATGATCAAAATGCCTAAGCATGTTATATTGCTTAGGTGGTAGTCGAGCTTCAAAATGAGCCCGGATCACAGGAATGTAGTGCACAATTAACTGCAAACATCGTGAAGAAAGAGCTAAAGTTTCCGGGAGTGGATACAAATGGAGAAACAAATTGTTGAATTTAATTACATATGCAACTAAGTTTAAAATGCTCATTAATTTCATAAAGACCCCAGTTTATTTCATAAATGAAGAGTACCATGGCAAAGGCAACCCATTTCATTCTTCTTAAGAAAATAATTTAGTACTGAATAATTCAATGAATATGCCGCTTTCTCAATGGACTTGAGTTGTCAGCAGTACAAGTATAAGGACACTAACAAGACAATTCATTCTCTTCTGACATTCAGATACCTTTCACCCCAAAGTACTTCTTACACATTACGTATTATTTAGCATTGTTTAGAGTGCAGCAGCTTCCAAATAATTTATACTTGCTAAGAGTGGAAATTCCTTATATAATTTCTCCAGATTAGTTTTTCAATTATAACAACACACAGAGTGATGTAGCATTTGCCACTTTCATAGCCTTTGGTTAGAGCCATGAAACTATCAGGTATGATAAAAACATGGTAAGAAGAGTGACATCATTATAACACCTCAACATTTGAATGAAATACAAGAATCCATACCCAAATTTTTTGTAGTTATTGTTTTTAGTCCAACAACTTGCAATGCACCAGCTCCAAGAACTAACTGGCAACTTCTTGAATTGAAGTACTAAGAAAGGAAGAAGGGGGAAAAAAAAACAAAAAACAAAAAAACCCAAACTCAACATTTATTAAAAGCCATTCTTTCTATCCTGATGATGTGTTAACTATCCTAAAAATACATTCCTCTTTTCTCTGATTCAAGGACCAAATGAATTTTTTAGTAGAAGCAATTAGGATCTGTTTATGCAATAATGGGGAAAAAAAGGAAGAGGGGAATTCTAAATGTAATATTACTTCTGGTAGACAAAAAATTGAAATTCTAAAAATTGGTTTTCAGAAATTCACCTTTAATTTGCATTCACAATACTAATTTAGTTTCAGTCATTCTTATTTAAACATCCTATTTTCAAAAGAGTAAAACTATTTCCTGACTAAAACTCAAGTTCAGGACCATATTGATAGACGAAAGGTTTGAAAAAATAAAGCTTTTCCAATATACTAACAATTTAAAATATCTGTCAATATGAAATGGCTGAATAAAACTATAACATTTTCATTTTACATCAATTGTTCTGAAAGAATGATGTAAGAAAAATCTCTAACCTTAGTGAGATGAATTTTGTAATGTTCAGTGAATTCCTTCCATGCACATTTGAAACCAGTCCAGGTTTTTTGACCTAAGTGGCCTCAGTCATGTTCAGCACCTAACGAACAAATCATCTCCTGTCTCCAATGTCATTAACAACTCTATGAGTGTAATGAGGAATCACTAAATGTAGAGTGAGAAGGAAGCAGGCAGCCCTTTCTCTAGTAACGTGATGCAACCATGATTAATTATCACAAAATTAATGTCTTAAATATAACTTGGTCTTGAAATGTCTTTAAGTTGAAAGATTAGTTATATCCTAATGGGTTAACTCTTTTAAATATTTTTCCATAAAAAGGTAAAGTCATACACACCTTCAATAAATCTGTCAGACGAGTAAGCATGTCAGTAGTAACAGATGGGATGTTATCCACACACTGGCAATATTCAAGGATAATTCTTATTAACAGCAATACGGTTCTATAAGAAAAGAAAATGTTCCATAGGCAATCAAAACAAAAAAATTCAAACTGATCTGGCATATAAAAAAATCAAATTACCTATCAGTTCAATGTCTTGCTGAGGATATGCTGATCTTGGATGACTGCTTAAATTATGTTTCACCTAAAAGTGCAACAGGTTCTGGCCTAATGCAAACCAAGAGAAGCACTGATGGTGCAAGATTTAAGGAGGCACTTATTATCACAGTTGTGTAATTACTGAGTCAGTACTTACATGACAGAGAATAAGTGGCTTGTCAGATTTTGTGCTGTAGGCACAGTACTTGGTTTATCATATTCTTATGAATAAAGCCTCTTCAATAAGGCAAGTATTCTATTCTTTGATCAATTCCAAAACATTGACAAAAATGACTAGCCAGGGTTTCTGATTATGTAGCAGATCTTCAATCATAGCTATTGAACCGACAGTGAGATGAAGATGAAAAAGAAGCTGTAACAGCTTCTAAGGATCATATATTACCCAAGAAGTTTATTGATGGGTCAAAAAGATTCTCTAAAAGTAAAAAATTACCAGCTCAATAACAGGACATGTCACAAGTTGAAGAGACACACTACTGGAAGGTTAAATGAGACCGAAATTAAGAGAAAAGGAACCATTTATTATAGGGCATCTAAATTCATTGAAATGCTCAAAAAGGAAAAATCCACATAAAATAATGCTTTATAAAAGTGTGAAGGATATTAGGAATCAGTGAGTCAAGAAAGATAACATCTTAAGCTGGCATGGTAGTACACACCTGTAATCCTAGCACTTGAGGGGCTGAGGCAGAAGGATTGTCAGTTTAAGGCCAGCCTGGGCAACTTAGTGAAACCCCATCTCAAAGTAAGAAATAAAAAAGGGCTTTGAATGTAGCACAATGGTAGAGCACTTGCCTGGCATGTATGAGGCCCAGGCTTCAATCTCCAGTACTACAAAGAAAAAAAGATAGTGTCGAGGCTCTATATAACTTATCTAGAGCCTGTTCTATTTGACGTAAGTCCACTGCATATTTTTTATAACCTTCTTCCAGAAGATATAAAAATCTCCCTTTAATCAGGTAGTTCAGCTTTTTGGCAATAGACTCTGCCTGAAAAGCCAGACAGAGTCAGAGGGACCATTTCCATCAAGCACATGAAGCACAACCAGATAATGGAGGAAAGTTAAAGGAGAGAAAAGAGGTGAGATTATAGGAGGTTGAACAAAGCTCTACCCTACTGGAAACAAAGAAGGGCTCCTGAGGAGAAAGGAAATGAGGCTTTAGTTTGGAATTTGTATATTTCAGAGACTTGAATACAGATTGAAGAAAAAAAAAAACAAAAAACACCACCACACATTAATTCTGTACATACTTTATGACTGCTTATTATAGTGTCAAGAAAAATAAAAATGGTAAGACCTGATCGCCTACCTCTGCAGAATTCAATCTTACCAGGGAAACATACACATAAAGGAATAATTTCATTATATTATAGTAAGTACCCTGATAAGGCCCACAGAGTTCCTTTCTTCCTGGAAGGAGCAGCTGTTTCAGAAAACTTTTGGTGACAAGAAGCAAAGAAAAGTGATGAAAAAGAATGATGGTCTAGATATTGGGAGTTAGACCTACATTCTAATTCTGACTTCATTTGGGCCACTTTGAAACCACTTTACTTTCTAAACTTCAATTCGGGTAACTCAGAAAGGAAACCATAATCTCTGACTTGTCTATTTCACAAATTGATGATAAAGATCAAATGAGATCAGGTATATGAAAATACTTAAACTATAAAGTGCTCATAAAGAATATGAAAATATTTTAATGGATAAGAGGATACTATTTAATTACCAATTTAATAAAAGGCCTGTCATGCCAGGCACAATGCTGAAATTTATATATTTCTTTGTTAACTTGAATTAGAGATGTTTATTAATAAAAGAGTAAAAAGACCTAACTGAAATTATGAAAAATAACCACCAATATGTTAGTTAGAACTGTGCTAAATGGGTTGCATATGGTGGGTGGCACAGAGCTCTACTCCCAGTGGTTCAGGAGGTTGATACAGAAGGATTGCAAGTTCAAAGCCAGCCTCAGCAACTTAATGAAGTCCTAGGCAACTTAGCAAGATCCTGTCTGTTTCAAAATAAAACAAAAAAGGGCTGGGGATGTGACTCAGTGCTTAATTACTCTTGGGTTCAATCCCTGGTATAAAAACAAAATGAAACAAAAAGAACTGTGCTAAATGCTTTACAGCATTACCTATTTAATTTTTACAATAGTTCTTAGAACTACTTTCCACATTTTGAAGGTTCCAGAGCCCACTATTTAAAGTATTGTGCTACACTACACACTAAGAAAGCTGAAGAAAAGAAGATGGCAAGAACCTATAATGACAATATCAAGAAGCCACTACATCGCCCATGGACTGTCTGTATTTCTTATTACATGAGAAAAATCAGGTCTTTTTTTATTAACCCAGTGATAAAGCACACTTACCACACTATAGAAGACAGAAAATAAAAATGAATCCATAAAATTTCCTTTAACTACTTCATTAGGATTTAAAATTGTTGATCCAAAATTCCTCATTCACTTCAAGAGGAAAATAAAGACTTACGTTTCAAATAATCGACTCAACTAATAAAGAAAACATACTACTCACCCAACAACAGCATACTGTTGTCCCTCAACAATGAGAACTTCAGCTGGTTTTCTTTCTTCTGTAGGTAAAAGAGTAAAGCAAATAAATAGGAAGTGGTACATGATGAAACAACATACTGGAGAAAAACCACTGAAAACAACAGTTCTGATTTCAGGCCTGGAACTATCTCATTTCTAGAAATAAACACCTACTTCTTCAGAAGCAATTTGGTAGAGTAAATAAAGTACATTGGGTTTGAAGTTAGATTTGGTTTTAGCCTGGGTATTGCCAATTATCATTTACCTTAAGTCAATTACTTACCTTCTTTGAGTCTCAATCTGTACCCATGAAATGCTTCAGGATTGTTGTTAATGATAGGGATAAGGATTACAACCTCCCTATCCTCTAGGCCTCCAGGTAGATCAGTAAGTAGTTAAAAAACAAAGTTATAATTAGTTTGTAAAGGCAGAATCAGATTTTCAACGGGTTATCTTTATTATTGTCATTATCATTCTTAGAGTATGGGTTAATTTCTAAATTTAATGGATAGATTATGTATTTTCTATATTTTCTTTTTTTCCTTTCCTTCCCTTTCCCTTCCTTTCCAGTACTGAGGATTGAACCCAGCGGCACTTTAGTCCTGGGGTTATATCCCCAGCATTTTTTATTTTGAGACAGGGTGTCACTAAGTTGTTAAGGTAGGTCTTGCACTTGCAATCCTACTGCCTCAGCTTCCTGAATCACTGGGATTACAGGCATGTACCATTATACCCAGCTATGTACTTAATTCTTAAGATTTCAACCTAGAAGTTACTTTGACTGTGTGACATTTCTTCTTATTATATGACAAAATTCAGCATTTTGAGGTAAAAAGAACAGGAGACTGAATTGTCATCCTGGATCAGCCAAATCAATTAAATGCTATAGGCAAGTCATTGCTTCCCTAAGATTCAAGTCCCTTTGAATTGTTAGACAAAAAAAAGTCTACTTCCTCTTATCTTTCATGCAAAAAAGTCCACTGTGATAAAATTTCTACATACAATTCACTATGTCCTTTGGATTATAAATTTTTTTAGGGCAAGAACTATTTTGGAATCAGTTCTCTATATTACAAAGAAGGAATACAGTAAAGGAGATAAGAGCAAGAACCCAAATATCAGTATGCCTGAATATGAATCCCACTCTACCACCTCCTAGCTATGTAACTTTAAGTTACTTAAACCCTTTGTGTCTCAGTTTCCATATTTATTAGGTGATATATTACCAGTATCCAGCTCATGGACCTGTAAATGACATGACACATGTAAAGTACTTAAAACAGTGTCTAGCACCAAATAAAAACTCAATCAGTGTAGCTGCTATTCACTAACCTTCATTTCTCCAATGCTAGCAGTGTACTTAGTGACTCAATAAATGTATGGTAGATGAATATATAATAACCGAGGATCCTTAACTTAATAAGAACTAGTAAAATATTAATGAACTTCTAATTATTAGTATAGCTATGCTAGTAGAAGGGTGAGGGCTGAGGAGGAAGAAAGGTATTTAAGAGGAACCTCACACTACCAGAATCCTACAATGAGGGATTGAAAATATTTCACTTTGCAGGAAAAAAGGATAATATTTAATTCAATCATTCTACATTTTTAAATTTTAATAAAAAAAAATCATTCTGTTTAACAGTGAAATTGAAAGACTGAGCTTTCAGGGACAGAAAATATGTTCTAGCTATCTAGCACAGCACCTCACATAATAGGATGTCAATGAAATACAGCTTGCAAGATGAGTGATACGTCTTACAATTGCAACTAGTGAGTTAATATGTTCAGAGTGTTTTATTTTTCTTTTGCTTTTGCTATGAAGGCTTTTGTTTTGCGAGTATCATATTTTATTCGTAAGTGATGCATCCTCTGAGAGAGAAATTAGGAAAACTACCCCATTCACATTAACCTCAAAAAAAAAATAAAATACTTGGGAATTAATCTAACAAAAGATGTGAAAGACCTCTACATTGAGAACTACAGAACACTAAAGAAAGAAGTTAAAGAGCATCTGAGAAGATGGAAAGATCTCCCATGTTCCTGGATAGGCAGAATTAATATTGTCAAAATGGCCATACTTCCAAAAATGCTATACAAATTCAATGCAATTCCAATTAAAATCCCAATGATGGACCTCATAGAAATAGAGCAGGCAATCATGAAATTCATTTGGAGGAATAAGAGACCCAGAATTGCTAAAGCAATCCTTAGCAAGAAGAGCGAAGCAGGGGGTTTCACAATACCAGACCTCCAACTATACTACAGAGCAATAGTAACAAAAACAGCATGGTATTGGTACCAAAATAGACAGGTAGATCAATGGTACAGAATAGAGGACACAGAGACAAATCCAAATAAGTACAGGTATCTCATACTTGACAAAGGAGGCAAAAACATGCAATGGAGAAAAGACAGCCTCTTCAACAAATGGTGCTGGGAAAACTGGAAATCCATATGCAGCAAAATGAAACTAAACCCATATCTCTCACCCTGTACAAAACTCAACTCAAAGTGGATCAAGGACCTAGAAATCAGACCAGAGACTCTGCACCTAATAGAAGAGAAAATAGGTCCAAATCTTCATCATGTTGGCCTAGGACCAGATTTCCTTAACATGACTCCCAGAGCGCAAGAAATAAAAGCACGAATCAATGATTGGGATAGAGTCAAACTAAAAAGCTTCTTCTCAGCAAAGGAAACAATCAGCAATGTGAAGAGAGAGCCTTCAGAGTGGGAGAAAATCTTTGCCACACACACTTCGGACAGAGCACTAATCTCCAGAATCTACCAAGTACTCAAAAATCTTTACACCACGAACACCAATAACCCAATCAATAAATGGGCCAAGGAAATGAACAGACACTTTACAGAGGAAGATCTACAAGCAATCAACAGATTTATGAAAAAATGTTCAACATCACTCGTTATAAGAGAAATGCAAATCAAAACCACCTTAAGATTTCATCTTACCCCAATTAGAATGTCTTTTATCAAGAACACAGGCAACAACAGGTGTTGGCGAGGATGTGGGGAAAAGGGTACACTCATACATTGCTGGTGGGAGTGCAAGTTGGTGCAGCCACTCTGGAAAGCAGTGTGGAGATTCCTTAGAAAACTTGGAATGGATCCACCATTTGACCCTGCTATCCCACTCCTTGGCTTATACCCAAAGGACTTAAAATCAGATTGCCTCAGTGATGCAGCCACATCAATGTTCATAGCTGCTCAATTCACAATAGCTAGATTATGGAATCAACCTAGATGCCCTTCAGTAGATGAATGGATAAAGAAACTGTGGTATATATACAAAATGGAATATTACTCAGCCATAAAGAAGAATAAAATTATGGTATTTGTAGGTAAATGGATGATGTTGGAAACTCTTATGCTAAGTGAGATCAGCCAATCCCAAAAATCCAAAAGCCGAATGGTCTCTCTGATATATGAATGATGATGCATAATGTGGGGGGGAAAGATGGCAAGAATGGAGGAAAGATAGCTAGCATAGAGAGAAGGGAGGGGTAGGGGCGGGTGGGGAGTAAAATCAATAACAGAATGTGTGACAGATATCATTGCCCTGTGTACATGCAAGAAAGCACAGATGGTGTGATTCTACTTTGTGTACAACCCTTGAAACAATAGCTGTACTCCATTTGTGTTCAATGAATCAATAAGTAAATAAAAAAAAAAAAATTGCAACCTGACGTGGTTACCTAGTTAAAATAGTCACTAGATAACAGAAACTTACATAATTCCTTTAATTCCTCTCTCTGTCCTATATGAACTAATTTTCTATAACCAACCCTTAATCCCTTCCCTCTTCTCATAGTGGTAAAAGAGATAGGCTTTCTCTTGAACTCTATATTCAATTCCAGGCACCCTGCCTCATAACTCTTCCTTTCTCACTCTTATTCAAAATGAAGTTGCTTCTTATTTCTGTTTAGCATGAAAATATAATTCAGCTTCCCCCCAACCAAAACGAACAAATAAAAAACCCTCTTCTCTCAACTCTCTGGGTGGATTAAGGAAACAATCCAATTTGTCAATCTCTCTAGCTACCACTCCATCATTCACTTTTCCTTCACAACCAAACTTACTGATAAAGTGGGTTACATTTGTAAGGGAGGATAGCTCCCTTAGCACTGAACTGCACTCTGACACTATCACTCCACTGAACTACATGTCAAATCAATGGTCACTACCTGTATTTCATTCAGTCTCTTGTAGCAAAGTTGTATTTTATGCAAATGTGAAGTATAAAATTTGAAAATGTGTCTATGTAAAAACATTAAACTTTCATTAAAAATGCATAAAATTTGAAATAATACAATTGCCTTCTCCATTAAAAGTATCAAGTTCATAATTTCAGAATGTGTTATGAAGCAATTTACATTTTCATCATAGATGACTCTATTTTAACTTGTATGCAAATGTATCTCGTAGTTAGTCCATCTATTTCATATGAAACCCAACGAGTATTTGACAATCAATGACAATTTTCTCATTGAACCTTTAATTTTTTTACTTTGATTTTTATTAATTTCTTCCTATCTCTCTGGTCCTTCTTTTTTCTTTTTCCACAGTTCTTCATATTTTGTTTTTTTTATGTGATTGTTTACATATTTTTTATTTTATTCATTAAATTTAGCTTCTTTAAAACAGAATCATAACTGTTATCTTTGCTCAATATAACACAAAGTAAAAGTTAGTATTCATTGGATGTAAAGTACATCATCCAGGGTCTAGAATGTGGTTACACTCAATAAATATTTGAAATTATTATTATAAATTACAATAAATACTTTTCCTGTCAAATATTTAATTGGAAGTTTTAGTTCTAGGTTTTTCAATAGGCATTGTCGATTAAGGCAATATTAAACATTCATACAAAATAAACAAACAATAAAAAAATTGGAAGAAAGTGTGTGGAAGAATACACATACCCCCTGATTTTTTTTCAGGTAAAGAAATCTTTCCATCTGATATAGAATCAACAAGATCCTGAAATTCTGCAGGAACATCAGCTTGCTTCCAGCGCTCATTGTCTAAGAGGAGGCTGTTCAAAAAATCAGAGAAAAGTAAACTTTAATATTTCAACATCATCTTCCTTGGTTGATAAGGAAGAAGAGCTTAGCTGAATACCTAAGATGTTTTTTAATTCTGCATACCAAGTTTATTTTTTAAAAAGGCACATAGACAATTAACAAAGTAAACATTTAAACAGATCTTAACTTCTGTACTAGAATTGTTCCAGTAATCACTGTCTTCATCAGAGTCTATTACTCTTCTGTTGAATTTAACTGCTGTTTTCTATTCGTTGGCTTACTTTTTCGAGGATTTCTATTAAGCCTTGTTCTGATATCTTCCCAATGAGTAGTCCATATCTTGCCATGTGTATAAAGTAATTTTCTACAAAAATATGGAATGCTTCACAAATATGCATGTCATCCTTGCACAGGGGCCATGCTAATCTCTGTGTCATTCCAACTTTAGTGAATACTTAAGATTTTAAAAAAGTGCTGAACACCTTAATAAATTAGAATCATTCATAAACAGGACCAATACTTTCAGAAAGTAGCTTTATACCTCAGCCTAACCATGAGTGAATAAATATAATTTACTTAACTTTGAGTTAAGAAAGAAGTGGACCTACTGAGAATCTTCCTGATAAGCACCTTTATATAAGTAAGCATTCTAACTCCATTTTGAAAAATCAAAATGTAATTTGAACTCCACAATCTGTCTTTAATTTTTTAAAAAAATTTTAAGCTAGTCAATTAATTTATTTTTAAAATATAATTGTGTTTTGTTTAAAAACAAAACAAAACAAAAAAAAGCAGTAATGATACCTGAGCTTGGTTTTTCTCTCTTCGTGAAATCTATTTACAAATTTATTAGCTTGGCTTTGAAGTGCTCCAAGTAATGACATGCTTTTTCTTCCACAGATTTGTTCTGTCTCTAAAATGAATGTTTCCATTAATCTAGAAAGTGTAATGAATTCCGTGGAATTTAACTTCTCAAGAAAACCATCCTAAATTTTAAAAAATAACACAAAAATCATGACAGAAGTTAATATAAAGTCAAATATGTATGAGCAATAAAACCAACAAAGTTGAATAAATTTTAATATTATCTTTTTCCATATTATATAATTATATCATATTAATTACTTTTGTAATTAATAAAATTTATCTTTTATCATTTTAAATGAAATTTCTTAATACTTCAGAACCAAAAACTGCACATGAAAAGCTTAAGATGTCTTAAATTTGATTCTGATTCCTTTATAACTAATAGTCACTCAAATGAATTCAGGTCATAATACAAATTTTTCATCATCCTGGAGTTTAATTTTATTGCTTGATCACATGTATACATATGCAGATGTAGACAGCATCTTACTAATTATTAAGCATCAAATTAATTATTAAGGTGTTAATTTTATAGTAAGTCTTTTAATTATTTATTTGAAAATAATACTTCAATAATTTTCCCGATTTCATTAATTATTTTACATCTTAGCATTTCCCTACTAGAACACACCAATAACACCATTAATTTTATCATAAAACTATAAAATGCATTATAGGGATAATACAGATATAAGCAAAGATATAATTCTGGATCCTAACTATTCCACATATACATATAAAATATGTAAAGTATTATGAAAATACCTTTGCTCTGGACATGAGAAATTTGACAGCTCGATCATGACATATATCTGAGGCACTATACAATAACTCTTGGATATTATTTGCCAGCTTCCCCAGCTCTAAGTCAGTTAATTTCATGTCTTCACTGACTCTGAAAATGATAAAAATGAGATTTAGGAAAAATAGTTAACACTGTTCTCCATGGGTGATATTAACAAAAACGAATAAAACACTTGAAAATTCACATTTGAGGAAGATTCTGTGATATATCAAATTTTAGCAATCCTTCAGAAAATAAAACCTAAATAGTAAACTTTGAAATATGATAGAACATCCTTAATCATGCTTAGATAATACATACTTAAACATGTATTATAGATATATATTTAAATAATATGTAATATATATTTAAATCAAACCTAATTTTTTCTCTGTAGTATTTTCAATACTCCATATTCCAGTTGGAAATCTGCAGACAGTAGAGCAAAAAAAAATTGTTTGGCTTAGGTACAAGGTGGTGGCTATGGCAGAACAGGAATTGTACACAGGTACTTAGGGAAGACACAACAGAAGGAAGAAGGAAGGAATGTTATGTCATGACAAGTGGCCCTCTTTTCACTCATAATTATGAATGACTTAATATTAAGTCATGTTTACTTAATGTCTGAGCATTTACTGAATTTAACTGCTAAGAACTGGACGGAATACAATTTATAAGATGTAAGGCATGTTTTTCAATTTTGAAGGGAAATGTAAGACTTGGTTTTTAAACATTTTCTCCCAGGGATATACACATAAAGACCAATGATTTCATGTTCAGTTTAGTTTTGCCATAAGCCAAGTAAAGTGTCTTAATGTTATTCTCCCATTCTGCTAAGTTACAACAATTTTTAAAGAGGATCTGATGTATGTTAATATGAAGGAAACCACCACTCTAACTGGGTTAAGGTATTAAGGTAAATTATTACTTATTATCCTTCAGATTTTCAATATTACTATATTCATTTACTAATGCTTTAAAATAACACATTAATATTCTTAAAGTACTCTCAGAAACACGGTATTGTTCAATTCCCACACTCTGAGGTAGGTAGGTATCTACTTACAGATGAAGACACTGAATCTTAGAAAGCTTAGTCTACCCAAGGTCACTGGTTAAGAGAGTAGAACTGGAATTCAGAATTAGTCCATGTCTATTGACTATACTTCCTCTACTCCAACATTTATTTGTATATAAAGAGTCTACTAGTATTTCAATACCAGGTCCCACAGAAATGTCTACTTAAATTTCAAATTCAAATTTACTATTAAAGTTCTATTTTCTGAAGGATTTTTAAAATTTGCCCATGTAACAAAATGATTAAAGAATTTAGAAGTCTTGGCTGTATGCTACCAATTCACAAAGAATCAACAACAGTAAATAAAACCAAATGAAGTCTTTGACAAGTAGGATGACAATCCAAAAAGCCAGAAGGTTAGGAAAAGAAATTAATTAGCTGTAATTTTGCTATTAAAAAGGTTTTTTTAATTTTTTAAGTTTAATTGCCTAACTTTTATAACATTGGAAAAAAAGCAAACAAATCCAAACATTATTCAGCAATTCCACTTCTAAATCTATACCCAAATGATCTCAAAGATATATTTGCACACCCAAGTTCATAGCAGAACTATCCAAAATACCTAAGATGTAGAAGCAAACTAAGAGTTGACATATGAATGAAAAAACAAAATGTAATATATTCATATAATGGAATATTATTCAGCCTTAAAATAAGGATTTTCTGACATAATTATACACACAGATGAATACAAAGGACATTATGATGAGTTAAATAAGCTGGTCACAAAAACCAGTATGATTCTACTTATATTCAGGAACTAGAATGTTCAAATTCGTAAAGACAGAAAGCAGTGGTGGTCACCAATGGCTGGGGAGAGGCAGAAATGGAGAGTTGTTAATGGGCACAGTTTCAGTTTTGCAAGATGAAAAAGTTTTGGAGATTGATTACACAATGCGAATATATTTAACACTACTGAATTGTACACTTAGAAATGATTAAGATAGTAAACTTCATGTTTTCATTACAATTAAAAAATAAAAGCTTAAGAAATTTTACATTAATTTTTTAAAAAATATTTTTAAAACTCAACTTTTTAATCTTTTCCATAAATCTTCCTTTCCTACTTCCCGCCTAGAAAAGTATTTATTCTTCTATGCCCTAGTTTGAACTGCAATAAACTTATAAAATTGTAAATTGTTTTCATATATAAGAAAATAGGGAAATTATAACATTAAAGTTAAAATATCAGACATCGTGTTGTACATGCCATATCCTTGACAATTCTATACTACAAAAGTATTGAATAATAGTCAAATAGTTTGTATGAAAACACTAGTTAAGTATATACATATACATGTTATACTACAAAGTACTGAATAATAGAAATAGTTTGTATGAAAACACTAGTTAGGTATATACATTTATTTACAATTTTATATAATTAATTGAATATACATTTGTATTCAATTAATTCACTGCCCTTTTGGGCTAGATAGTTCCCAGACATTCATGTGCCTGTTGAACAAAGAACTATCTACAGAATCTATCTTTCATGTTGGGGTAACACATGAGGGGGAGAAGATAGAAAAGGTTCTAAATATAAAGTGAGCCACAATGAAGATAGGACGGAGGAAATAAATACTATGAGACTATATCTGGTTTAAAGAATGGCAGACTGCTATCAATCTTTCAAACTTCTGCAACAATGATGAGTTTTAGCTGAGCAAATGGTCAACAAGCTAAAGTCTCAACAACAAGTTCAAGCCTCCCTTTCAGCTAGATATAGTCATGTGATAATCTTCTGACCTCTAGGATGTAAATGAAAATAGTAAGTGCAAATTGTGGGTTGTGCTCTTAAAAAGGAGGTACAAGCAAAAAACTGGACAAATATCACAAACATAATACTGAATTTTAAAACAACAGACACAAAAGACTATATTATATATGATTCCACTTATATAAAGTTTACAAATTAGAAAAACTGATAGTTTTATTAAAGGTTTCCTTGAAGCAGTAGCATAGTAGCAAGAGGGTTTTCTGAAGGGTTGAGAATATTCTATTTCTTGACCCTGAGTGGTGGTTACACCAATGTTTTAACTTTGTGGTATCATTTGAGATGAACACATTAATTGGTGCATTTTCCCATATTTGCATTATATTCCAATTAAAAAGCTAAAAACAAAAAAGAAGGATACCACCCGTTGTCGTCTTCTTGCTGTTAGGAATGCAGATAAGGTGATAAAAGCTGAAACAGCGCCAGAAGTAGTGATGCACATCTGTAATCCCAGCTGCTTTGGAGGCTAAGGCAGGAGGGTCCTAAGTTTGACCCTCCTGAAAACTTAGCAAAATCCTGTCTCAAAATAAAATTTAAAAAGGATGGGGATGTAGCTTAGTGGTATAGTGCCCTTGGGATCAATCCTCAATATCGGGTGGGGTGGGGGGTATAGAGAAAAAGCTAGAATACAACCTTAGACACAAATGGAAGCTACATGCTGAGGATGGGAAAGGTGCTTTTTCAAGTGAGGCTCTCCTACCTCTGAAATGTTACATGACTGAAATAAAATTTTCTATTATTTAAGTAAATTTCCCTATTAAGTTTTTATCTCTCTTTGAATAGCAATTTTAGACTACATCCTGCCTAGTAAATGTGAAAGTACTAGCCAAAAAAAGAAAAAAATATTTACATGTATATATTTACACACAGTTCACAAGTTTGGTAGGAAGTGGTGTTATAGCTGGCTTAATGGGGTAACTGAGACTCCTATAAACTCCTAGACCATAGGCTGATTTATGTAAAGATGAGCAGAAGTACTAAGTCTTATTATTCTTAACAATATCTGAATTCAAACTATCATCTTAGGCCAGAAAATTTTATTGGCTTTGTTCTGTCTTTCAGATACTGGAGATTACTTGGATACCTCATGAACTTTGAATGTAGTCTATGGATTCGATGGTAATAACTTATCAACGTTTTCTTGTTTTTAATTGGTATAATATGATTATGCAGAAGAATACTTGTGATCAGGAAAAATATGCTGTAATATCTGAGATAATGGGGCATCCTGCCTACAACTTACTGTCAAATGATTCAGAAAATCATTAACATGAGACAAAGAGGGGAGGAAAAAATAAAAAAGGAGGGAGACAGAAGGCAATGTGATAAACTCTTAATAATTGGGTAATCTGTATGATGGATATGAGAGTGTTTTGTACTATCATGACAACTTTTCTTTAAATGTGAATTTCAAAGTAAGTTTTAAAAATAATGTTTAAAAAGACAGTGTGCTGCACTTGGAAATTCATGTCTTTGAAAAATCAAAAGTTGTGCATCAACAGATCTTCAGTATATATAAATACAAAGGTGACCAAAAAAACAAAGAAAAATAACCAAAGCACTAACTAACTTGGGTTCTAGGACAAATTCTGCCACTAGTGACTAAGCTCTCAGGGCATCAATAACCATATCACTGAAATAAGGGCATTTAATTAAATAAGTTAATAAATAAAAGTTCCTTTCTTGCCTTAAAATTTGTAATTTCTCCATTACCTTCACATCTCACCTCTGTACCTTCCCTGCATTGTCAGAGACATGTTTAATAAAATTAATATTTTTGTTAAATTCCAAGACAAATGTTTACATTTTTATTTTTTAGTAAAACGAATATTCAATCTTACTGAAACCATTAATAAAATGATTTAAAAATCGTGTCAATTTGGCAACAGCCACTATACTCACATAACATCCACACCTCCAGGAGTAGCAGATGATGATGTCTGCTCTTTGCTAGATGAAGAATCAGTAGTACATTCTGGTTCGGATACCGAATCACTGCTGCAGGGTTCACTATTTGGAGATGCATTTCTTTGTGAGGTAGTATCAACTACTATAGGTGCTAATTCACCCTCACTAAATGCATCGCTTATAAACATGCCTTCATGGATTAAATAAGCCACTTCTGTGTCCAATGAATTATCTTTTGCAGCATTCTTCTGCTGTGAAATCTCCTCCAATTCTCGAGTCCTTTGATTTTTATCAAGAACTGAGAGAACAACATTGTGGATGATATTCAATGTTGCCTAAAAAACAGGATACATTTTTAGAGGTTTTAAAATATCTTGTGAAATCTGTAGACTAATTTTGAACATCTACTATAAATGAGTCAAGGTCATGCACACCAGAATTTCTACCAAATTTTTGTTACACAGTAACAGTGATTTGTGAACAAACAAACAAACAACAACAAACTGCTCAGGAAAAATTAGGTTCACTAAAGCTTAGTGATATATATATTTTTCTTTTGGTACTGGGGATTGAACCCAGAGGCACTTAATCACTGAATTACATCTCACCAAGTGGCTTAGGGCCTAAGTTGCTGAGGCTGCCTCAGCCTCCCAAACCACTGGGATTACAGGTGTATACCACCACAGCTGGTTTAGTTATTTTTTTAAAAGGAATTCTTAAAATATATATTTCTCTAACCTCTTATGTGGGTTATACCAGTATATCACAAATATAAGAGAAATATATTATATGCCTGCTTAAAAGAAAAATTATTCTTATTCCTTACCACACCTAGGCTACACCCATCTCTCATCTCCTCTCATTCCTTCTCTCACCTATTCACTATACTGTAGACATTCTGGTTCTCTTTCTATTCTTCTAATATTTCAAGATGGTTCCCATCTCAGTGCCTTCCCTTCTGGTTCTGTGCAGAATGATGTGTGAAATTTGGTCTTTGGATCCTTCTCATCACTCAGGTTCTGGCATAAATAATAACTTCTCTCCAAAAGGCATTCCCTGACTCTCTACCCAGCAGCTCTACCCTATAACCTAGTTGTTTTTTAAAAAAGAATATTTATCATTATCTAAAATTATCTTTTTAATTTATTTGTTTCGTTCTCCTGCTATGTTAGCTCCATGAGCTATTATAAGCCTATAACCTAGAATAGTGCCTGGTAAATAAAAAGTTCACAATAAATACTGATTATGCCTTTATGGACTATTGACAAATAATGGACTACTTGCCCAATTTAACATTCAATGTTGCATTCTAATAATTTCTTGTTCCCTTTCTTAAAACCTTGATTTTTTTTTTTTTTTAAGGGATCTACATGGTTCTAGAGAAACAAACTCCAGCTTCACATCTCCAAAGTTAGCATAGGATCTAAGTTAATAAAATCAGCACTTGGAAACACTAGGGTCTATGCTTAAAGGTAGACAGACTGAGAACTGCAGAAAAACAAAGCCAAGACTTGATGACATCACTAATCTGTCTATTAAGCACCTAAAGGCTGGCCTACCTCCACATATTTTTCAGTTATATGAGCTAATAAATCCTCTTAATTTTTTGAGACAGAGTTGTATCTCCCATTGTTTAGAAACGGAAGCACTCTAAAGTGATACACCATCTCACAGAGGATACAGCAGATACATCCTTCAAGAACTTTAGTACCAAAGTCTTTTCCCCCCTTCAATTATTACTAGCTTCTGTATTGTCACAAATTTGCTGTTTGCTACAGTCCATCACTGCTGCTTGTAATTCCCATTACTGTCCAATCTTTCATGTGCAGATTTCTCCAATCTTTGTTTTGCCTTTCTTTTTCTTCTGTCTTGCTGACTTTCTTTCTTAGCATCTTTTAAACATTCATTTTCTTAATAACAAGACCATGATGAGGGACAAGGTCTTTCTTGCCCAGCATCTCCTCTATACCTCCCTATGATATAGCAGTCATGCAATTTGAGTGAAACTGAACCCACTTTACAACTTCAGTATATTCTCAACCTCCTTGCCTCATGAGTAGTTCACACAAGAAAATCCAGACCTAAACTAACTCAATACCTAGCATTTTCCTGACCACAATGACTGGGCATGTTCAATTAACTAAAGCCAAGGACTTTCAATTGATAACTGAGAAGAAAAATCTTGTTCTAGGTGGTATAGTGTGCAAATATGGCAGATCTGGAACTGAACAACAAGCCAACAAGAAAGAGGAAGACAAAGCCTTTTTAGAAAAATTACAAAAACAAGTTAATTATATTTTATTG
>JAJEJO010000339.1:338117-360253 GCA_020662805.1 Glaucomys volans | reverse complement strand
GGGGGGAAAGATGGCAAGAATGGAGGAAAGATAGCTAGCATAGAGGGAAGGGAGGGGTGGGGGCGGGTGGGGGGTAAAATTAATAACAGAGTGTGTGACAGATACCATTGCCCTGTGTAAATGCATGAACGCACAGATGGTGTGACTCTACTTTGTGTACAACCAGTGAAACAATAGCTGTACTCCATTTGTGTTCAATAAAAATAAATAAATAAATAAATAAATAAATAAAAGAATGAATTATCCCCAACAATGTTTTACGAGAGTGGGTGAAGTCTGGTAGGGATCTGTTACTTTCCTCAAAAGCTGATGGTTATAAAAAGATGAGCCTGGCTCCTTGCTTCCTCTATCTCACCTTATGATTTCTTCCTCACATATTCAACCACTCAGGCTATGGATGTGGCTCAGTGGGGAGCACTTGCCTAGCATACATACATAGGCCCTGGTTTTGATCCTAGCACCATTAAAAATTAAAAATCCTTTAACATATTCCCACCATTGCGATAACATCCACCATGAGATTCAAGCAGATACACCATTCAAGCTCTTGAATGTTCACTTCAAAGTTAAGTAAACTTCTTTTCTTTATAAAATACTCAGGTTCAGATATTTTGTTAAAAACAACACAAAATGCACTAGGGTAACCACACAGAAAAATTAATTTAAAGTGGATACAAGTGGAGCATACCTTTAATCCCAAAGACTTGGGAGGCAAAGGTAGGAGAATACAAAGTTTGAGGCCAGCCTCAGCTACTTAACAAGACCCTGTCTTAAAAATAAAAGAATAAAAGGGACTGGGGATATACAGCTCAGTGGTAAAGCACTCCTGGGTTTAATCTCTAATACCAGAAAAAAAAGAAAATAGAAAAATTAATTCAAATTAGATAAAAGACCTAAACATAATACCTAACATTATAAAATTCTTATTAGAAGATACAGGGGAAAAGGTTCAAGACACTGGACTGGCATTAATTTTTTGGATATAATGCCAAACACACAGGCAACAAAAGAAAAAACCAGATAAATTGTACTACACCAAAATAAAAACTTTTTTTGCATCAAAAGATACCATTAACAGCAGGGCATGGCAGCACATGCCTGTAATCCCAGCGATTTGAGAGGCTGAGGCTGAGGCAAGAGGATCACGAGTTTAAAGTCAGTCTCTTCAACAAAATTATGAGGCCCTAAGGAACTCAGCAAGATCCTGTCTAACAAAATATAAGAAAAAAAAAGGGTTGGCAGGGCTAGGGATGTGACTAGGTGGTTAAGCACCCCTGGGGGTTCAATCCCTAGTATCAAAAGGAAAAAAAAAAAAAAAGAAAGAAAGAAAAAGAGAAGAAAGACAGGTACCATTAACAGAGTGAAAAGTCAACTCATGGAATTGGAGAAAGTATTTGTAAATCATGTATCTGATAAGGGGTTAATATCCAGGATATATAAAGAACTCTTACAGCTCAACAAGAAAACAAATAACCCAATTAAATAACAGCCAAAGTCATTTCTCCAAGGAAGGCATACAATAAGCACATGAAATGATACCCAACATCACTAAACATTACAGAAATACAAACTAAACCACAGTAAAATACCACCACAAACCCATTAGGATGGCTCAAACCAGAAAATAACAAGTGTTAACAAGAATGTAGAGAAAATAGAAATACTATGCACTGTTAGCAGGAATGTAAAATGGTACAGTTGCTATGGACAACAGTATGAGTTCCTCAAAAAATTAGAATTACAATATGATTCAGCAATTCCATTTCTGGGTATATTCCCAAAAGAACTAAAAACAGGCACTCAAAGAGATATTTATACTTCTATGTTCATGACAGCATTATTCACAACAGCCAAAATCAAATAGCAGACGAATGAATAAACTAAATGTAGTATACATGTATAAAAAAATGGCATTCGGCCTTAAAAAAGAAGGGAGTTCAAATACATGCTACATCATGAAAGACACTTTGAAGACATTAGGCTAAATGAAATAAGCAAGTGACAAAAGGATAAATATTATACGACTCCACTTATATGAGGTACTTAAATTAGTCAAACTCATAGGGTCAGAAAGCAGAATGGTGGTTTCCAGGGGCAAGGGGGAAAACAGGGCATTGTTTAATAGTTTATTTTGCAAGATAAAAATGGTCTGTGGATGGATGGTGGTTATGGCTGCATCAGGTGAATGAGTGCAATGCCTCAGAACTGTACACTTACTAGTTAGATTTCATGTTTTATTCATCTTACTAAAATATTAAACATAAAACATAATTAACAGCAAATATAGATCCTCAAGTCATTAATAATTGTTCAAAGGAAAGTTTTCATTGTCTAATCTTTTCATTGTTTTTTGTTTCTGTTGTTGTTTTGCAGTGCTGGGGATTGAACCCAGAGCCTTGTGCTTGTGAGGCAAGCACTCTACCAACTGAGCTATATTCCCAGCCCTTCATTGTTTATCCATTCAAAAAATATTACTAAAATATTCTGATGTTTTAATGTCTTTTAAAAATATCATTTAATACTAAAATATATTTTGTTTTTGAGAAATGAATGTAAGAACATAGGATAGCAAATTATTTACCCTGATAAATTAAACAAGAAAATCAAATACTATAGGTTATTCCTGTAACATAGTTAACACTATTAAAAACTTTTTCTAATTGTAAAAATAATGCCTCTCTTAAAAATTTTTGAAAGGGTTGGAGACATAGTGGTAGAGTTACCCTGGGTTCAATTCCCAGTGCTGCAAAGGAAAAGAAAAAGAAAAAGCGCTTGTAATTATGTAATTAACCTTATTTTTCAGTGAAGTATTTCCTAATATAATCAAAAATATTTTTCAAGGCAAAAAGAACCAGATTTGAAAGTTACAAAGCATCTTCAAAGATGTTCTACATAATTACTAGTTTAAGTGGCTCAAATGTGAAAATAAGAAATTACAACTATGATAAATCAGAGTTCAAATGCTGCACATACATCAAATAATCTACTTAGTTTTAACATTGAGTCTAAAAGTGGAATCATTACTTTAAAAATTACAGGAAAAAAGTTGGCCAATTCTACGCATCAATTTAGGAGTTCTGTATATCCAAATATGTAATAACAGATGTGTGTGACAAGGTCATAGAACCTAAGAAAAAGTAAAAACATGGTAGAGTTCTTAAACCAATTCATAGATCCACACTTGCTGTCTTTCACCATCAATGGGTGGGATCTACAGTTTGATCCCACCAGACTCAAGCATTTAAATTATGCACATTCTATAAAACTTGTCTGACCCTGATTGAAGAGCTTCTACATGTAACTCAGCCACTGCTCCAACGTCAGTAAAGAAAATCCACGTGGTAGAGAAGTACCAAAGTCCCCAAGATGATTTAACATTAATAATCATGAGATGCTAGGGGTGTTAATTAGCAGATACAACACAACACTGACACTTAATAACTCAATATCAAACTTCACAGACGACCCCTTTAAACATTACACTCCAATTTTTAAGGACCGTATTCTTAATAAAACACACTTATGATGTTAGTGACTTCTAAAGTTTGGATCTAGAATATACCACAAAGGCTCATGTGTTCAAGGCTTGGTCCCTGTTAATAAGTACATACAAGGAGTTCCCCAAAAGCTCCTGTTAATGCCAGAATATTCAGAGATAAAATGATTAGGTTCTGAAAGCTCTAATATGATCATTTGACCCTAGTTTGGTAACTGTAGTAGGGTGGGGCATAGATGGAGAAGGCGGGTCACGTGGGGGTGTGCCCCGGAAGAGTGCACCTTTCCTGTGACCCCTTCTCCCTTACTCCCTGTCTGCTTTCCTGATGCCATGAGGGGAGCAGCTTCTCTCTGCCATGTCCTTCCCCTGTGATGTGCTGCCTCACCTTGGGCCCAGGACAATATAGTCAGCTGACCATAAACTGAACCTCTAGAGAAACCATGAGCCAAAATAAACTTTTATTCCTCTACCTTTTTCTTGTAGGATATTTTGGTCACAGTGATATTAAAGTCAACTAATACAGTCCCTATTGTAGCAATTTTCAGAGATGGGTTTTTGGGAAGTAACTGGATCATGAGGGCTCTAATTTTATCAATGGATTAACCCACTGATGGATTCATAGCCGAATGAACTATTGAAGGTAGTGGAAACTACGTGGTGGAAGGGAGTGGGTTCTTGGGGGCTTTCCTTTGGAGACTATATCTTGTCCCTAACCCCTTCCTCCACACTACACTTTCTGCTTTTGGCAGCCATGAGATGGTAATGAACAGCTACACTCCACCATACCCTCCCTGCCACAATGTCATATGTCATCACCAGCCCGTAGGAATGGGACCAAGCAACTAAGGACTGAAACCTCTGAAACCATGAGCCAAAATATATCTTTACTCCTTTGTTTTTTTCTCAGGTATTCTGTCACAGTGACAGAATGCTGACTAATACAATGATTCCAACCAATATGTATTACAGTCTGTGACATCTTCCTTCTAAAAAAAATGTTTTATGGTATGTGTTCTTATTTTTATATTAAATGGTTTAAAATAAATGGTTTGGCTAAAAGAGACATGTAATATATGATGTCTGATTGAACTTTAGAACAGAAAAATATAACAAAAACCAACAATAACAGTGAGATAATTTGAATATGAACAATATGTTAAAAATAATATTATAAAAAAAAATTGTATCAACATTAAATTTCCAGAAAAATTAGTGGTTTGGGATGAGTTTTTTTATTGTTTCACAATATTGAACCTCTATATAATCTAGAAGGATGTGAGCATCATAAAATCACAAGAGAAGACCAGTGTGGCAGCACAGGTCTGTGATCCCAGCTAGTAGGGAGGCTAAGGGAGGAGGACCATAAATTCCAGGTCAGCCTAGGCAAACTTTGTGAGGCCCTGTCTCAAAAAAAAAAATAAAAAGTGCTAGGAAAACAGCTCAGTGGTAAAGCACCCTTGGGTTTGATTCCTAGAACCAAAAATAAAAATCACAGGAGGAAAAATTATTATTTAATATTTAATGCCAAGTAAACACTACAATATTTCTTTTTAATGTAGAACAAATCATTCAAAAGTATAAGAACTGCCAAAATATTGAGGCATTTCAATTTTTATTTAAAACCAAGCCTTTTTAGAAAAATTACAAAAACAAGTTAATTATATTTTATTGTAGCTCAATTATATACACACATACATACAAAGAGAAAGAAAAATTTTAGGGATATTTTAGACAAACTAATATGTAAGCTTACCTTAACTCTCTGTAGGAAAATTTTAAACTTAGAAAAAATATCCTTTAACAGATCAAACCACTGGAGAAAATTCAACATTCTCATCTGATCTGCAAGCCTAGAAAAAAAAAATTAAAGAAAAATAATGATTGTCTGTGGACCAATATGATAACATCTACAAACGGGAAGAAATGTTACTAAATACTATCTAGTAATAAGAATAAAATGCAATTTTAGCTAGATCTCTAATAGAATTTTGAGTTTAAGAGGTCTTTACCAGAACAACTCCTATTTGTTTAAAAATCTTTAAGATTAGTGTAAATAAGTATGCTGACATATAAACTTTATCATATATCAATTCAATGTGAACATATGCTGTGACCATTGAAGGAATAAACCATAGAGAAATAAACCAATTTTGGTAAAAGGTAAGACTATCTTCTGGAATAAAAACAGAAATGTAACATCTCCCTCAACAAATTATAATGATCTACTTTTCTAACTACAAAGTACTTTTCTACATGTGAGAAGTAATATAACATGATGGTTAAGAACATGGCTCTGGAGCCATACTGCATCAGCTTAAAGGAATTTTAGCTATATGAACCTGCCAAGTGATCAGTCCTCATGCTCCCATTTTTCATCTTAACATGGGAAAAGTAATAAAATCTTTCTTATATAGTTTTATAAATATTAAGTGAGTTAATAAAAAGTACTTAAAGCAATGCATGGTACTTTTAAAATATGATGCATAACTATGAGCCTATATTTATTATTTGATAGCTGACAGCAATCAATAACTTTAAAAATGAAATAGATCAAGACAAAAACAATTCCACAAAGATATTTCATAGTACTAAAATGACATATTACTCTAAATTTAATATGTATTTTTAGTTGATGAACCTTTATTTATTTGTTTATATGCGATGCTGAGAATTGAACCCAATGCCTCACACATACTAGGCAAGTCCTCTACCACTGAGCCACAATCCCAGCCCCATACTCAAATTTTTAATGAATGTTGCTGAAGCCAAGAGTTTATTCTCAAACAATATGCCTATACTAGATATAGAAAAATTCTCTACTTAAGCTGAGAAAATTCCCTACAAAAGAAGAAAATGAAATCACCAACTCTCCATGTCTTTGGGGTTTCTAACAGAGTATCAATGACTCATAAGTTTTCCAGCTATTAATAGTCCTTCCTTTAATACAGTTGCTTCAACTAATTCTGAAATTGAGTTTTTACAATCTTCATTCTGTGAGTTTGGCCCAGAAAAACTTCACAGTTGACCTTATATTGTGATTCATATCTAAGGCCAGTATTCATGAAGTTTAGATATTCATATGAATGAGCAGTTCAGTCAAAACACTTATCACTATTCTCAAAATAAAAGAATAGGAACTTCTAAGGGTAAAAATCAAAAATTATAGACAGGCAATTCAAAATCAAATTCTCAAACTCCTCAAAGCCAATGAGAAGTCTGGTTTCATTACACAGCGGAATAAGTTAAACTTAATACTTGCTATCCAGCTGAAATGATTCAATTTCCCCATTTTGGATCTACCTTCTATCCATCTCCCACTCTCCTCTTTGCCCTGTGAGGCCAACCTGCTGGGCATGGCCAATAAGGAACCCTTAGAAAGGTTGGAAGGAGAAAACACAGTCATCACCTCTTATCTGCAGTTGCATGTTCTGCAGTTTTAGTTACCTGCAGTACACACAGTCCAAAAATATTAAATGGAAGTTTTCAGAAATAAGCAAATCATTAGGTTTTAAACTGTGTGCCATCCCAAATAGTATGATCCCTTGTACCAGCCCAATCCTTCCCACGCAGGACATGAATCATCTCTTGGTCCAGTCTGTCTATTCTGTAAATGATACGTTCCCATTAGTCACTTAGTAGTCATCTCATTTATCAGACTGAATGTCTTGGCTCACAGGATTTATGTTAAAGGAACATTTATTTTACTTAATAATGGCTCCAAAGCACCAGAGTAGTCATGCAAAGGAGGCACCAGGGTATAAATATGGAAGGACAGATTAAATGGGACACATAGAAAAAAGCAGGCATATATAGGCTTCAGCATTATCCGTAGTTTCAGGCATTCACTAGGGATCTTGGAATGCATCTGCCTACAGATAAGGGCAGACTACTCTACTGTACTTACTTTCTTCCCTCAACTCCTACTGTCTTTCTCCAGAATTCCAGTATCTGCTCTTTCCTTGTCTCTTAAAGGTACTACAGGATCACTTGTGATTTTCTTATATCCTGCCCCATACCTTGGTTAAAAAAATCCTTAACTAGGGGCTAGGGTTGGCTCAGTGGTAGAGCACTTGCCTAGCATGTGTGAGGCACTGATTTCAATTCTCAGCACCACATATAAATGAATAAAATAAAGGTCTAGAAGGAGAGGATATGAAAAAAGGTGGAATGAGACAGACATCATTACCCTATGAACATGCATGATTAACATGAATGGTATGAATATACATCATGCACAACTATAGAAATGAAAATTTGTACCCTATTTGTGTACAACGAATCAAAATGAATCCTATAAAAATTTTAAAAATTAAAAAATGAAAATAAAGGTCAACAGCTAAAAATTTTTTTTTAATTCCTTAACTAAATCCCCTTTAAATTACTCTAATTTGTATATGTTATCTTTTCCCTGACTGATAACCACCAACCTATATATAATACTTACTTCATAACAACATCTGTGTCTATTTCTTCGATTTGTGAAACCTTATTAATCACACACTGCAAGATTTAAGAAAAAATAAACACAACTTAATTGTCTTTAGTCTCCCAAGTACTTCATGTTCCAGTTGTACATCAAAAAGGACTCATTGACTACAATAATCGTTTCAACAGATATTTCTTATCCCTTATACACACCTCAAAGTATTTGAAAAACTGCAACCATGACCCTTACCCCATTAAATAATTACTTCAGAGTATGCTTGAACTGCAACAATTAAAATGTCCTACTATTTAAAATTTTTCAAAATCATACACCAGCAAAATAGAACTGCAATACTTATAAACAATATGTAAGTTTCATATTAAAATCCCCAAAGAAATGCATATTGGAGGTTTGCATTTCCTTGGAATACAAAAACAAAAAAGCTTAAAAAGGTAACAATAAATGCTTAAACCTCAAGAGAAATATGTGGAATTAAAATATTCCTGGGCTGGGGATATAGCTCAGTTGGTAAAATTCCTGCCTTGCAAGCAAAAGGCCCTGAGTTCAATCCCGAGTGCCACTAAAATAAAAAATAAATAAAATAATAAAATGAAATAAAATAAAATAATAAAATAGTTAACCTTTTTTTAGACACATATACGAAAAATCATAGAAATTATGCTTTCAGTGTAATATGGAGTACATCTGTTCAACCAAAATTCAGCTCATGAAACTGAACATTGCCAGTACCCAGAGCCACTCCTCTTCTACTCTCTGCCCAGTCACTATTGGTCTCTTTGGCTTCACATTATGTAATATTCATTTACATAGTTCTGAGTTATTTATTCATTCTCATTGCTGCATAGTATTCCATTGTATAAATAAACCATAATTCTATTTATCCTTTGTACTGATGATGGAATTTGGGATATTTCCAGTTTTTATTACAAAAAGCATTATCATGAATATTCTCTACTGTGTTTTGGTGAACTTATGTAAGTATTCCTGATGGGTGAATACCTAGGAATAGAAATACTCGGTTGTAATATGTGTATACTTAGATACTGCCAACAATTTTCCAAAGTGCTTATACCAATTTAAAAATTCAGTGTCTCAATCAGTGTTGGAGAGGTAAAAAAAAGAGGGTAACTACATTTTTTTTTTTTTGCCTATTTTATATACACATTAAAAACTCTTATATGGCTAAGCATGGTAGTGCATGCCTGTAATCCCAGCGAGGCTGAAGATCCCAAGTTCAAGACCAACCTGAGCAAAATATAGCACCCATAAAAAGGGATGTGGATGTAGCTCAGTGGTAGAGTACCCTTGGGTTTAATCTTCAGTACCATGCCAAAAAACCCCAAAACCAAAAACCCTTCATATTCATAAGTGCATTCAACCTAATGAATGACAATGATTAATTAAACATATAAACACATTTGAAATTATATTGACCTGTTCACACATAGAAAATCTGAACTTCAGTGATTGAGATTTATCTGAGTAAAACAAAAATAAAGATCAGGAAAAACTAAAAAACATGGATTTTAGTTTATAATTTCTTAGAGAGCAGGGTAAAAAGAAAACAAACATTTGCTGACAGTGTAAGAACTGGTAAAATTTTTTTTTTGGTAGCAATTCAGTTCTATGTATCAAACTACTTAAAAATACTTTTCACTCTCTGACCACTAACTCTGCTTTCAAGAATCAGTCCAAGAAAATAGTCTCAAATATGAAAAACAAATTAACTTTATACCAAAGATGTCTTCAGTGTTATTTATAATAACAAACTGAAAGCAACTTAAATATTCCACATATAAGAAATGCTAAATAAGTTTATTCAACATAAATGTAATGGAATTTTATGTAACTATTAAAACTAATGCCTCTGAAGACTTGCATAATACCAGAAAATGCTTAAGTTGATTCTAACTGAAATGTATGTTCAAAATCATGTATACATTATAACAAACGATTTAAAAATTCAATTAACAATCTACATATAGAAACATTCTTGAAATTATAATCTTGGCTGATAAGGCTGTTTTTCTTCCTTATATTTTTCCATATTTTCAACTTTTAAATAAAAGAACAAGTATTATCAATATTATAATGCAAACTGCATATATTACTAGACAACATAAACTTCACAAAAATTCCTGACCATGTATCAAAGAAATATGTACAATTACCTGTTTAATGATATTCTTTGCTGTAATAATCATTTCTTCACCATAGATTTCTAAAAAATTAAGTTTTCTTTGTTTTAAAAGTCCAAATACAAGAGACACTAGTCTTTCCTATTAAAATGAAAGAAAAATATGTAATTTCCTATTTTAAATTTGAAATGCTATTATTTAGAGATAGAAATATTCAGCATCAAAGATTTTGGTGATTCTCAGATCTCTACCCTGAATGTAGTATTTCTTGAAGTCTGAAAAATCCCTCCCACAGCAATCTTCTCATTGGATTTTAGGAGCCAATGTTCTAAAACAGACAAATCCCACTCAACTACATGGGATCAAATGAGGCTACTTTGGAGCTAACCAATACAAGGATATTTTTGACCTAGTTTCCATAGAGAAAATATTTTTCTTAAACCTGGATAACCAATAAATAACCAATAAATACTTCCCGGGCCCTGTGTTTTTTAATTCAGGTTCTAGAACATTAGAGTGACTCCTAATTGGTAAGTCCAGTTAGGACTCTTAATTGGAAAGTCAACCTCTAACATGTACATCTCTTTAACTACTTGGGCTATTATTAGTCAGGACCTTTTGGATATTTTATTTAACTATTCTTGGCAATGATTAGCACTGAAGTTACCAGATAAGTGAAGCCTGGATATTATGTATGCATATCATAAGTATATACATGAAACATGTCCACAATAGGCATTCAATGAACTTGAATGACTAATATTACCATATATAATGATTACTTTCAACAAAAGATAAAGGTCAGCAAATGAATGCACACATGGATTATAAATTTATTCATCTTACATCTATATTTTGAACTTGATTTGTAAGCTAGAAAGACTTTGTTTTAAGTTTCTGTATAAGCTATAAAATAATTTCATTCTCTAATATCATAAGAAACTTATTTGTACAAATAATTTCACAGGTTTGACCCTGAAATTCAAGGTAATTTTCTCATTAAAATCTGAAGTAAGAAAGTGTTCTAAACTAAGACTGTTAGTAATTAATACTTGGCAATGACATCAATTTCATTCTATAGTTCAAAATACATACCTCTTCTAAAACTTGACAGTCATCTTCCAGTGGTCTATTTAAGTCACTATGAGAATAAGTAGAAAATTCTGCAATCATCATTTTATCTATTAGTTTTTCTAATTCACAAAGTTGTGATCCCAAATGCCTACAAAAGAGAAAAATGCTATACATATTAATTTTGAAAATTATAAATTCATTCCAATTTCAAGAGAGCTAGGATGCAAAGCTATTCTAGCTGATAGTACCTGTGCAATATAATGCTTTAATAAAATAAAGACCTTAAAAAAGCCAAAATAACTGCAATAATTTCATTTAATCTTAGAAATCTATTTTTTATCTTTAACCTGTAAACAGTTGTGTTCTAGAAAACTTGGTTACTTGGTAAATTTTATGACTGCTTTTCACACATAAAATATTCAGATATTCTAATTCCTTTCTTCATTAACCATTTGCTAAACATCAATGGTAGTAGCTCCATGGTCATTTTTTTATTCAACAAATTTGAGTGCCTACTATGTGCCAGACCCTGTTTTAGGTGCATAAAAAATTATCTGAAGGACAATAGGTAGACTGTTTCAATCTATCATGATCAATTTGAGTTATTACACACCAACCCTCAGATCATTAAACTGAAAGTCATTAAATTAAATGACTGAAAATGTAAGAAGTACTTTCACATACCAAGGGATTTTTGCCACACAATCTAATGTGAAATCACAATCTAATAAAAACAATGAGCTGAAGAACTCGAGACAAATAACTTAGAAGTATTTGAAAAACTTAAGTGAAATAGGCCAGTGGAAAATCTGTTTATCCCTCGGGGGGGAAATCTTCTTTTAGTGTAATTTTTGTTCTTACTTATCAGTTAAAAATATTTTGTGACTATTTTTAAAGCTATTTTGTGGGCTGGGGATGTAAATTCAGTGATAAGAGTACCTGCCTAGCACATACAAGGACCCTGCTTCAATCCCTACCATAATAAATAATGAAAAGCTCTATCTTTTGGGCTAATGTGAAAACATTTAAATATTTCATTTTAAATACTAAAGTTACTTAATATTATATATAAAATTTAAAAATCATTTAAAAATATATGTGGAACATTTACTTGAAAAAGAAGTCCTTTATGTTAGCAATGGTCTTTACTGAAAATGACAGGATATAGTACAAATATTTAAAAAATTAGTTACAGGCTGGGGATGTGGCTCAGTGGCTAAGTGCCCTTGTGTTCAATCCCTGGTACCAAACAACAACAACTAAAAATTATTTACAACCATTTGATCTTTTGGGCAGATGTACTATTGCTCTTTTATAAACCACTTATAGTAAGTAGGGGGAGTGATAATTTTGAAACAATCTGATAAGCAAAACAATGGGTAAGTTTTCATTTGCTATAGAAAATTATATTTCTTATAGCTATTTAGAAAATTAATAAGCCTCTTATAAATGGCACCAATATCTCACAAAAAAAACAATTTAGAACACATGCTTTAATACAAACTAAAACATTTACCTTAAGAGGAATTTGGCAATACCTACCAAAATTAAATAGGCAATTACCATTTGACCTAGGAATCGAACTTTTTGGAATCTTATCCCTAAAATGCACCAGTAAAAGTACAGAACACAAGTTAACTATAGTACCATTGGTAATTGTAAAGGAATGGAAACAACCCAAATGTTGACCAATATATGTTCTTAAATAAAAAGCACACACTTTAAAAAAAATTTTTGAACTCTTTTTTAAATGTTGATAGACCTTTATTTTTATGATTTATATGCAGTGCTGAGAATCAAACCCAGTGCCTCACACATGCTCAGCAAGCGCTTGCAGCTACCACTGAGCCTCAACCCCAGCCCCAAAGAGTATACACTTTTGAAAGAATTGAAAAGTGTTCTATTCTCTATAGAGCAGTTTCTTAATCTTCTTTTATTACACATATATACCCTTATGGAATTTTAATATCCACATATATTGTATATCTGTTTATGCACCATGGCTCTTTGAAGGACCACGAACGCTTGTAATATCCAAGGTTTTTTCCCACTGTTCAACAATCAAGTTTTATCCTCATAGAGTGATAGCTCCAATTCAGAACACATGCAATAAAGAATGGTACAAAATTCAGGGTATATTTTAACGCAAAAATAATAAGGTGAAGAAAAGTATGTACAATATGCTAATCCTTATCTAAGATGGGAGAGGAGACTGATGAATGGATGGATGGAGAAATATAAATTAAAACATTTTTTAAATAGACTTATGAGCCAGGTGCAATGCATACAACTATAATCCCAGTGGCTCAGGAGCCTGAGGCAAGAGGACAGCAAGTTCAAAGGCAGCCTCAACTTAGCAAGACCATGTCTCAAAATGAAAAGTTGGGGAGTCTGGGGATGTAGGCAGTTGTTAAGAACCCCTGGGTTCACTACCTAGTATTAAAATAAATAGAAATTATGGCAGCGAATAGGAAGGAGGAGACAAGAGACCTTGACAGAAGCTAAATTTCTCTAAATATCCTTTGTTTTATAGACTTTACTTTTGAACATGTAACTATCAGTTATAAAATATTACACTTATAAAAGTGAATCCTTAAAAATTAAAGGTGATGAAACACATGAATTGTATACCAAGCTGCAAATCCATACATATGAAGAATTATTTCAAGTGAATTAAAAACAGGAATTTAACTGTTCATCCCACATGTTATCTTAAGGAGGAAAAATTCCGTACTGCAGTATAGTAGTCTCCTTATCCTCAGGTTTGCTTTTCATAGTTTTAGTTGTGGCCAGCTGTGATCCAAAAATATTAAATGGAAAATTCCAGAAATAAATAACTCATACCTTTTAAATTATGCACTATCCTAACTAGTATGATGAAACCTCACATTGTCCTACTCCATCCTGCTTTGGGACATGAACTGTCCCTTTGTCCAGCCTATCCATGCTAAGCACCCATTATTCTTTTAGTTGCTGGTCCTGGTTATCAAATGACTGCAGTATCACAACACTTGTGTTCAAGTAACTCTTATGTAGTAACTTAATGGTCTATCACAAAGCCTACATCATTCACTTTACTTCACACTATCACCTAAGCATTATATCATCTCATGTCATCACAAGAAGGGTGAATACAACAATAAGATACTCTGAGAAAAAAATCTATATTCACATAGTTTTTGTCACAGTATATTGTTATAATTGTTATATTACTAGTTATTATTATTTACTATGCCTAATTTATAAATTAAACTATTGTATATGCATATATACAATAAAGTTCTCATACACACACACACAAACACACACACAAACATATGTGGAAAAAAACAGTATATATTGGGTTCGTACTATCTGCAGTTACAGGCATCCACTGAGGGTCTTGGAACATATCCCCCACAGATAAGCAGGGGAGAGGGGACTACTATAATAATTGTTAGTTCCAAGAGCATTCTATATATGCTATGTGGTAAAACAAATGAGGAATTATGTTGGTATCATTTGGCACTACAATTCTCAGACTTGTTAAAAGGAGAAACCTATATAAGATGGAAGAAGTAAAATCCTACGGGACTCAATATAAATTGGAAGTATCAGTCTGGACTCATTTTTTTTCCCCTAAAAAAGGAATATTAGGGGTTGGGAGGGTGTGGCTCTGTGGTGATAGCATGAGGCCCTGGTTTCAATTTCTGCAACAAAAAATTAAGCTGGTATAAAATACCTCGAAAAATAAGAATGGAAAATTATTGTCTAGGTCTCTTCACCACCAAGGTTTGAAATAAGGACCACCAATTCAGTAGCAAGAATATTGCTAGTACTCAGATGGATTTCTAAATACTATTTCCCACTAAAAGAAACTTCAGCTTCTTAGAGAAACTAGAGAAATAGCAAATTACAGGTTTATGACAGAAAGTTATGATGCTACCAAAGGACTAATGGAATCATGTCAAAAGGACTCAAAAATTATGGTGGGAAGTCCATACCATTACATCTACTAACATCTGAGCATCAAAATAAAGAAATGCTCTGTCCAGCATAGTTTCTTAAATGCAAGGTTATAGTTGACCTCAGCTATTGTCTTAAATAACTTGAATAGTTTCCTTTTTATGCATTCTTAAATTTTGATTAATAACCAAGAACAGATACAAACCTCAATATTAACATCAAATGTTATAATACCACAGGCATCTGATCACACACACACACACACACACACACACAATTTGTCCAAACAAATCCTTATGCACAAAATCCAGAACTGTTTGACAAGATTCTATTCTTCCTTGTTCTAATTATTCTATTTGTGACTATTATAACAATAAATAAGGCCTATGCATTTTAACCTTTTCAAAAATATTGAATAGCAGAAAAATCTGCTGACAGTTCACTCTAAAAGCATGTAGCCTAATAATCACATACAGCTAGAGTGGTAACAAACCTACTGAAATGACAACTAAAATATCATTCTCTGAAAAGCATCCATACACTCAGTCAAACAAACTGGAACAATTATATACTTTCTATTTAGACATGCCTCAATTCATAGATTTATTCAGATTTTCCTCTAAGTTACTTGATCAATAAAATGACCTTTGTGCTTTTTTTATTAGAGAAGCCTATCAATAAACTCTACAGTAATTCTAGTTTTATCAAACAGGAGAAACTGATTTATTGGCTTCATCCCAAAGTATATAATGTGAATGTTTTCTTACTATAATGTTTGAAATTTAAATTATAAGAGATTATTTCAGGCTGAAATTATATGCTGAATACTTTTTGATATAATCTATATTAAAAAATCTCGCTGGGTATGGTAGCAGACTTGTAATGCCAGTGACACAGGAGGATCTCAAGTTCAAAGCCAGCCTCAGCAACTTAGTGAGTCCCTAAACAAACTACTAAGACCCTGTCTCAAAAATAAAAATTTATAAAAAGAGATGGGGGGGTGAATATGTGGCTCAGTGGTTAAGCATAATCCTTGGTAACAAGAAAAAATAAATAAACAAAAAAATCTCAATTGAAGATGAAACCATAAGAAGTGGGAGCCTATAATTAACTCTGAATATTTTTCATTTAAAAAAAAGGTGTTGGGGAGTCTGGGGATGTAACTCTGGCAAAGCCACTTCAAGCAGAAGGATGACATTAGAAGCCAATCTGAGCTAGTTGAGGCCCTATCTCAAAATAAAATGAAAAGAGCTGGGGGTGTAGCTCAGTGGTAGAGTGCTAGAACGGTAAGGAAGAAGTCCTAGTTTCAATTCCTAGTACTGCCCCCACCCCAAAAAAAGAAGAACATGGTACAAAGTATCCAAATACATTTGCTAATACCTAGGCTAATTCATAGATTTCAAAAATATATATTAATGTGTATAACACAGTTCTTGTCCAAGACATTTTTAAATGGTCATTGGCCCAAAGGAAAAGACTTAAAAACAAACACACACAAAGGACAATAAACTGCAGTAGAATGTTATAAGATTTCCTTAGAAAGTACAAATAATGTTCTGAAATTCAAAAGTCAAAAATCAAAGCTTATACAGAAAATAATTTTAAGGTCCAAAAACTATACCAAAAAATGAGAATAAAGAAAACATTCATAAGCATTATTTACTATCACTGAATTAGAAGGAACACAGAAAAATGGTATGCAAAAACATAAATTATTTTTTAAAAAACAGATTTGTATTTATGGTAATTTGATCATTGGAAAATCTTGGTATGAAAGTTTTCTTTTAAATCAATACACAAAGACATTCAAAAGCAAAACTTTGACAAGATCCATAAAATAGACTATTAATAGAGTTCTTGGTGGTTCTACTAAGGGAAAGATTTCCTATCTTTTCTAAGATATGCCCCTATAAAATGACTAAAATTTGGTTTCAGGTATGAAGGAAAAAAAAAAAAAGGCAGGTGAAATGCAAGTAGAATACCTTTTATCCCTATGAGGAGAGTATAATTATTTTAGTAAAACAAAGGAAAATACAGTTTATATCACTACTTCTTATAGATGAGAAACCTATACTACACATTTCTCCTCATTGAGTAAATAAAAATATAAATGATCCCAAACTAATTCTATGCTTCCAAATAAGATTAAATGGCCTGTAAAATATTTGTGATGCTGTACAAGAAAATAATGTTGATATTTGACAACATTATAGGAAAAGATAATATGAATTAAATCAAATAGAATTTGACAGAAATCTAAAAAAAATCTATATCACAATAACCCCATTTTATTTTTTAATATTCTTTTTGTTCTCAATAGACCTACTTATTTATTTGTTTGTTTATTTATTTATTTCTATGCAGTGCTGAGAATTGAACCCAGTGCCTCATACTTGCTAGGCAAGTGCTCTGCCACTGAGTCACAACCCTCGCCCCACAATAACCCCATTGTAAACTACTTCAAGTATGAATCAGTATTCTTCCTTCATTCAAAAAAATGTTTTTAGAATACATTTTTTAAAAAAAATGATTTGTACATGGAGGTTTATGCGAAGTTGGAGTATCAAGTTCTGATATTAAATGTTTATACAATTATTAGGAACTGATATTTGACAGGCACCTTAAAGAGATGCATGTTGTGCAAGGGCTTGTCCACTGAGCTAAACCCCTAGCCCTAAAATCGTCTGTGTGTGTGTGTGTGTGTGTGTGTGTATGTGTGTTTAAATGAAGATATTCTGTTCTTTAAGATACAAAGAAAGTCAGGTTCTGATAGCAAACTTTTATAGTTATAACCATAAAAGAACCATCTTTGATCAGCAGCTTTACAGAAATGTTTTACATGAAGAATGAACATTCTGTATACGTGTAGGTTCTAAGGAAAATAAAAAATGCTTGAAGGGAAAGAAAGAAGGAGAAAAAGGAGAAAGGGAAGGAGGGAGGGAGAGAAGAAAAGGAGAAAGGAAAAAAAGAAGGACTGGGGATATAGCTCAGTAATCAAGTATGTGCTTAGCATGAGGAAGGCCCTGGGTTTGAATCCCAGCACCTCATTAATTCATTCAATTATTCAATCAATAAATGTACGTTCTTGAACTCAGAACAAATACATGATTATAAAATTTTCATTCTGTAGTTCAATAAGTCATAAACTATCAGCAATAAATATCCAACTCTGTTCTTAAAATTTTTCCAGATATCTTTGTGTAACTATACTTCTATTAAGCACAATTTTATAAATCAAGGAAATAAAACTATATGACCTTTTATTTCCTTTTATCAAGGAAAACAAAACTATGTCTGGGGCAAAAATAAGAGCAGGTTCAGAAACTGTGTTTAGCAAACAAGCATTCAACCTTTGATTCTATTTCTCAGTTCCACACTATCCAGAGGATACTGACAGCAATATTCATCAACATAGTATGATGGAGCAAGCAACAAGTGAAAAACAGCTTTTGTTATTATAGAAGTCTATTTTTCTAAAGAAATGATAAAACATTATTTACTGATAAAAAAAATCACACACACATTACAAAGAAAGATTTTAAATTCAGAGATAAAAGAGAATTTGGAAATCATTTAGTTATGTTGGGTGTCAGGTTGTGGAATCAAGTAGGCTTTGAAGGATGATGAATTTCCCAAAATTAATGGCAACATTTTTATATACAGATGTTTTTATGAAAATCTATTTTTTATAGCTTTCAATAAATTCCCTAAGAGGTTTGTAAATCAAATCTTCTGTATAAGTCTGGATTAGGTTCCTCTCTAAAATTAGAGCTTTGTAGCAATCTCTATAGGTTCATCATTATACCATATTGTATTGCATCATTAGTGCTCAGTAATATGTCTGTCTCCCTCCTCCTGCCAAATTGTAGAAAATGTCAGAGCGGACGTATTACAGCTTTTTTTTTTTTTTTGTGGTGCTGGGGATTGAACCCAGGACCTTGTGCTTGTGAGGCAAGCACTTTACCAACTGAGCTATATGCCCAGTCAGTATCTCAGCTTTGTTCAGGACTATGATCCAGTATTCTGCCTATAGATCCATTATTATATGCCTGACATGTAATAGGTGCTCACTTGCCTCAAATAAATTCTTAAAGAATAAATCAACTATTTAAATTTGATCTAAGTTTAAAAAATGCTCTCTATATATTCCAACTGCATAATCTTAGTCAATAAGAATTTATAACTGAATTTAAAGTTATTTTCAAGCAAACTTTTCCAGACTATACTAAGTATCTATTAAGTTAGAGAGCGCATCCTCTATAGAACTTATCTGTAGTCACTTAGTACAGATTTGGATGGATTTTCCAGAATCTAGGAACTTCTACAACAATGGACATCTGCTTGACTCAATAAAATTTTTATGACTTCTAATTTGTCCATAAAAAACACTGACATAATTTCACATAAAATATCTAAAACTCAAATCTTTTTTTGTGTATGTGTGTTTTGCTGGGGGGCGAACCCAGGACCTTATGCTTGCAAGGCAAGCACTCTACCAACTATATCCCCAGCCCTAAAAACTCAAATCTTAAAGGCATTTTTTCCTATGTGTAAATTCTAAAATCAAATTGTTTCTTTTTTTCTTAAAGGTATTTTCTTTTTCCTTTTTTTTAATATATATTTTTCAGTTGCCAATGAACTTTGTTTATATGTGGTACTGAGAATTGAATCCAGTGCCTCACACATGCTAGGCAAGCACTCTACCACTGAGTTACAACCCCAGTCTCTTAAAGGTATCTTCAAATGCCGGGTGTGGTGGCGCACGCCTGTAATCCCAGCAACTTGGGACACTGAGACAGGAGGATTGCGAGTTCAAAGCCAGCCTCAGCAACTTAGCGACGTTCTAAGCAACTCAGTGAGACCCTGTCTCTAAATAAAATACAAAATAGGGTTGGGGATGTGGCTCAGTGGTGGAGTGCCCCTGGGTTCAATCCCCAGTACCAAAAAAAAAAAAAAGTATCTTTAAGGTAAAAACCTAGAAAGAACTGGGTCTTTCTCATCACCACATGGTATTTCTGGCGATATGAAAAACAGACTTCAAATTAGTGGTGCATGCCTATGATCCCAGCGACTTGGGAGGCTAGGGAGGAGAACTGCAAGATCAAGGTCACCTCAGCAACTACGTGAAACTGTTTCAAAATAAAAAGGGCTGGGGATTTAGCTCAGAGGTTGAATAACCCTGGGTTCGATCCCCAGTACTGCCAAGAAAAAAACAACAACTACATAATTATTCAATTTAAAACTCATTAAGTGCTGGGGTTGCTCAGTGGTAGAGCATTTGCCTCTCATGGGTGTGGCACTGGGTTCAATCCTCAGCACCACATAAATACGTAAAATAAAGGTACTGTAGTTCATCTACAACTAAAAACAAAAAATTAAAATTAAAAAAAAAAAAAACTCATTAAAAGCCAGAAACACTGGTGCATACCCATGTGAAAGGCTGAGGCAGGAGGATTAAAAATTCAAGGCCACCCTGGGCAATTTCAGAGATAAATAAAAAGGGTTAGGGATATAGCTCAGTGGTAGAGGGTTCCTGAGCTCAATCGTAACACAAAAAATAAATCCAACAACAAAAAACTTTTTAAAAAGATTTTTAAAAATTAATTTTAAACATTCTGGTATTCACCTTTCCACCTTCATATACTATTTTGAAACAAAGCGCTTCAGTATTTTCAAAATGTTATTTTCATAGTTGTGATTGGTCTTGTACTTAAATTTGCAGGGCTGGAGTTGTGGCTCAATGGTAGAGCACTTGTGTGGCATGTGAGGCCCTAGGTTCAATACTCAGTACTATATATAAATTGAAAAGTAAAAGATCCATTGACAACTAAATATTTTTTAAAATTTTTTAAAAAGAAATTTTTAGTTTGCTTCTCAAAATGTCTCTGTAAATATTATTCCTTATGGTTTTTCTTTTGCTAATACCTAAATATCAGAGTAACAGATTGATATGGAAGAAAAAAATACACATTTTACTCTGAACACATTCACACTTTTAACATTACATGCTAATATTTATCCTTTAATGTTTTCTAACAATATTTCTAATGACTTAATAGACATACCGAAAGCTGTGAATGCCCTGAAGTTCCTGCTGTAGAACCTCCTGGGTTGTTGCTATTAAGTCCAACGCTCCAACAAATTCAGAAGTAGATAATAACACCTGTACTGTAGGCTGAGTTTGGTGTACAGTGGCCATTAACTTCAGTTTATTGTATACTTTAACACAATTATTTCTGGTAAGTGCCAGTCTTAAAATGTGTAGTGATCCTTCACACATTACTTTATCAATCTGTGCAATTTTATCTCGAAGCATTTTTACAGCTTGGGAAGTTTTCTTGAGGTAGTCCTGCAATTCATGTTGAGAGGTCATTGCATGAAAAAATGCTTCTGAACGTAGAGAGATCTGGTGAGCAATGTTTACTTCCACAATGTCCAGATAATGGCTCAGCTTTTAAAAGGGAAGGAAAAAAAAAATTATGGAGTATTGTAAGTATCAATACTTTTTGAAAATGAAAATAATAAAAGATTTCTACATGTATTTTCAATTCCATGGTGTGAATTGTTTGATTATTAGATCCTTGGAAACAGGTACAAGACAGAGAGATGAAAGTAAAGCCCAAAGAATAATAAATGAATATGAAAGAGCAGGTGATTTACCTTTCTCTGTTCCTGCCAAATACAACTCACCAAACACCAAACACTCTAAACCCCAAAGTTATCTCAGGTTATAATTCTAGGTTTAGGAGCTGTAAAATCTGAGAAAGAAAGATGTTCACAAATATCACACATATCAAGTAAATGATATATAGTTTCCATTGACTGATTTCCTTCTATGTATGAGGAACAGCTACTTTATATATATCTAGTTTTTCTAATTTTAATAACCTTTGGATACAAGTATGACTATTCTTCTTTTACAGATGAGGAAACCTAGAGACATTAAATCACTTGAATTAAATCATGTAATCAGCAAGTGACAAAACAACTAAAGATGAACTCAAGTCTGTCAGACTCTAAAACTAAAGCCCTTTCT
>JAJEJO010000339.1:276336-338017 GCA_020662805.1 Glaucomys volans | reverse complement strand
TTTTTTTTTTTTTTTAGTTGTTGATGGACCTTTATTTTATTTATTTTATTTTTATGTGGTGCTGAGAATTGAATCTAGTGCTTCACACATGCTAGGCAAGCTCTCAACCACTGAACTACAACCCCAGCCCTGACTTGGATCTTTTTCCTTTTTTCCCCCCATCACATTCTTTTATTGGTGCATTCTAATAGTATATACTGATAGGATTAGTTACACATTCATACATGCACACAATATACAATATAACAACACAATTTGGCTAATATCATTCCTGAATCTTCTTTCAAGGCTTATTTTACATTTCAAAAGTGATTCTTTTATCAATTTGTAAAATTTTTGTTTTCAATACACTGTTCTCCTCAAACATTAACAAATTACTTAAACACTTAGCTCATGTATATTTTAACACTATGATTTTCAGTTACATTTTAAACATGCTTTATAAATTTCAAATATCAACTTCTCAAATTTAATTTGTCCTTTCTTGCTTTCTAGCTGCATGTGCCTTTTTGGGCTATATTATCATTCCATTTCTTTTCCATTTTTTTTAATTGTTTTTATTTTTCTGTAATGGACAGCATGCCTTTATTTTACTTATTTATTTTTATGTGGTGTTGAGGGTCGAACCCAGTGCCTCACATGTGCTAGGCAAGCGCTCTGCCACTGAGCTACAGCCCCAGCCCAATCTCTTCCATTAAAAAAAAAAAAAAAAAAAAAAAATTTGCAGTTGTAGATGGATAGCATGCCTTCATTTATTATTGTGTGGTGCTGAGGATCAAATCCAGTGCCTCACCTATGCTAGGCAAACACATTACCACTGACCACAACCCCAGGCCCCTCTCCCATTTTTTTTAACTTTTAATTTTTTTAACTTACAGCTCAGACTCTAAGCACTATCTCTGAATATCTCTTAGCATTAAAGGGTTTGATCAACTCCAACATTTAGGATTTAAATGACTAAAAGAGATTATTTAATCACCAAGACTATTTCCCTAAAACAGCATCACATATCTTCAATAACATTCTTTTAGTAATCTATTATAATATTCAATAGATTATAAACAAGAAAATTTCCCTAGATTATGTCTTGGGTTTATGCTCTTTTGACTCTTGTTCTTTTCATTTCCAATAGAGCTGTTCATTTATTTACCTATAAAGCAACATGAGCACAAATATAGAAGGGTAGACTACAAGTTCAAGTGAACTCAATTTTCAGAAGAGTAAATCCATTTTCGATAGCTCCTTTAGGACAGTGCTATTCAGATTGTGGTTTATATGCTGCTGCCAATCTTACACTATTTCACAGATCCATGATAAAATAAGGAATTTTGCCAGAAAGGAAATCAACTACATCAGTAAGTACTCATCATCATTGCTGTGTGAGGGCTTGAACTTGGGATCTCACACATACTAGGCAAGTGCCCTACCACTGAACTGCATCCCCAGTCCTTTTTTCTTCTTCTTCTTCTTGCTTAATAGGAAGATTCTTAATAAAGGAAACAATGTGATTTGCATTCTGGTGAAAACTCCTTATCTCCTCACAGACCAGCACTCTGGGTAGCACAATATAGGATCCAGATTTCTTTAATTCTGGTTGTAGCACCTCCTCTCTAAATCTAGCAAGATAAATCAACTGTTGTCCATAATAGGAGCTTAAAAATGCTATCGTAGAATTGTCTTCCACTCCTAACAACAGAGCAGAATGAAAAGGGGTAAAAATGTAAATACTGCAAACTTGGTTCTATGATGTACAAATTTTAAAATGTTTTCATTACTTTAGCCACTTTAAACATTCAGGATAAGAAAATACTTATTTCATTTCAATTTCAAAGGTTTTTGGAAATCCACTGATCTACTCTTTTCAAAGGCATAATATTTTCACAAATATTAGGAAATGTAAATGTTTATGAAATACAAATATTTCAACAAATGCTTGAAAGAAACAATGTTTAAAATATTCCTAAAAGTATGTGTATAGATTGATGAGATTTTTATTGGCTTTTGTTATTGCTGTTAAGATATTATTCTACCAGGGAACAGACTTGGACTGTAAAAATGCAGTCTGGGAGTAAATTTGTGTGAGTAAATCCAACACTTTCATCGGATTTATGAATTTCCTACTCAAGAAAAGCCTCTTTATTGGCGAAAATATTGCCAAAAAAAACTGAGCTCATTTTCATTTTTAATTGTGAAAAAAGGAATATTCACGATACTCCTTTTCTCACATCTCTTCTTCGCCCCAAGTTAAGTCTTTTCTTCAGTTACTGAGGAGGAATGTACTTTCCCTAGAAAACTTTCAGATTGCCAAATAATGTCACTATAGTGAAACAAAGTGGTTTCTCATTTAGGAATCAGTTCAAGAAAACCAAGTGCTCAGAAAAAACATAGGTCAAAAGTTTTTACTATCATTCAAGTTTCAAAAATTGTTAATAGGTTATGTTTAAAGTTCTAATTTTTAAATGACTTTCAAGATGTTGACTTCTGAAATATAGAACACTAAAAAATTTAAAAACCTATTGACTACTAATATGCAAAAGGAAAACTTTTTGTAAAGCTAAAATTACAATAGGAATATTGTATTTTTTAAACTAAGACATTCTGCTTCAAAATAATCATCCTTACAATAAAAATGCGAAAAAATAGTACCTCAGGAAAAGTTAGGTTTCTGTACTTTAAATCATTCTGAAAAATGTAGCTGATACATAACAACCATTTGGCATAAATGCAAGCAATTGCAATCATTGTGTTATCTAATATATCCTTTCCATTAAAATTCCATCGACTACTATTTCAATTGAGAAGCAAATAAATAGTAAATTTGTCTTTTTCCACAAGCTATTACTTTATCAGTTTAAACAAAAGGATCATGTTAACAGTAACAACAAAAATGAATTTGCCTAGGATGTGCAAAGTCCCAGGTTTGACCCCCAGCACTACAGAAAAAGAAAGAACCTAAAAGAAGTAGAGCTTACTAAGTAACTAAACCTGAACTCACTAACAGTACCACTTACCCAGGTTAAAGTTTCTATACAGAAAAAGAGAAATTACCTTTTCTTGAAGCAACTTTGAGGAAGCTGCATCACGATTTCCTTTTCCACCAGCAGTATTAAAATGAGACCATGGTAAAACTGAATTAAAAGTTAAGGAATCGTCCAAGGCAAAATCTGGTTTCATAAAAATCTATTAAAAGAATGCATTTTCTTCAATTAGATGAACATTTTCTTTATTATCCCTTCTAACATTACAAGGCCATTAAGCAAAAATCAACTTGGATCTTGAGCATGAACAGAAAAAGCAAGTGATAATAGGCTGAATTATTTACCAAAAAAACTGGTCAGAATGTACACACAATGTTTCAACAAGTTTAAAATGCTCATAAAAAGATAATGCTTGTTTGTTTGCCTTTACCAATGGAGACAGTTATTCCATTACCACATGATCAAACTCACTAATATAGTACCACTAGGGACGTAACAAAGGGAGATACCATACCTAAAATGTCCATGTGATTTCCCTCAATAATTTTTAATATAATATATTCATTTCTCTTATTTTCTCAATTTCTCTAATTTTATTTCTATTTTCTCCTGTGCAAATCTTTTTCAAAATTAGTTTTTAGAATAAACACACTAGAATTTAAAACTAAAATTCAATTTTACAAAGACTGTTCTTTTTCTTTCCATACAATATCCAGCTAGTCAGTTAAGACTTATCAATTGTATTTCCTAAATATCCAATGACACCTTCTCTCCTCTATCTCCTTAGCCTATATCAGTTCAGCTCTTTATTTTCTCTGGTTTACAGTAAGTAGCTACCTAACTGATGTCCCTCCCTTATCTATTCCCTGTATTACTATCAAAGAAACTCTTTTAAAATGTCAATTGTATTAACTTCCCTGTTTAGAGCTCTCAGTTGATTCCCATAACCCACAGACCAATTAAAAATGGTGTCCAAAATTCATTAAAAAAAAAAAATCCCAAATAGTTCTTTTTACCTTATCAGTCCCTTTCACTACTTACACATTACAGTCTAAAAGTACTCAATTAACTTCCATGTCTTCTTATGCTTAAGTATCTTTGTGCTTCCTTTGGCCTAGAATGCCCTTTTCTCCCCAGAGAACATGAACCAATCAAAAGAGCAAATGTATCTGTGTACCACACAGATTAAGCTCCCCACCTCTGAACACAGCATAAACATGTACACAATGTAACACATATATCTCTCCCCAGAGACCTATGTTCCTATAAGGTTAGATTTATAGCTCATTACTCATTGTACCCCTAACACCAGGAACAAAACATAATTTAATCAATTTATTTGTATCTTTGCTGTATCTAATCTACTGATTCATTTCACAAATACCCAAAAAACTAGCATGATTATGACAGGGAAAAATCTAATCAGAGACAGGAATAAATTTTCTAATTCCTGCTTTAGCATTATAATTAAAAGTATTGATTAATTCAATAAATATCTAGCAGTTGTCTCTTACACTAAGCACAGGGGGAAACAAAGATAAATTACTACACAGGTCCTTCCCTCAAGGATCTTCAGGCCAAAGAATGTGATAAAAAATATATACAATTGACCCTCTATATCCTTGGGTATCACATTAGCAGATTCAACCAAATGAAGATCAAAAATAGTTGAAGAGAAAACTGCATCTGTACTGAAAATGTATAGTCTTTTTTTCCCTGTCATTATTCCCTAAACAATATTTACACTGTATAACAGTATTTATACTGTATTAGGTATTATAAATAATCTAGAGATGATTTAAAGATTACAAGAAGCTATATGTTGGTTGTATTCAATATATGAGGGAGAAGAGCATCTAGGGAGGGGGTCCTAGATAAAATGTTATGGGAATTTGGCAAAGGGGTCAATTTTCTTTACTCAGGAAGAACAAGAACGTACACAAAGTTGCCATTTTAGCAGAAAACTAAAGGAAAAGGTATGGAAAGAGGAGGAAAAATTCTTCCAGACTGAGGGAACGGTACAAGTAAAACAGAGCAAGCAAAAAAAAAGTTTGGCTGAAATAAAAAATGTGTAAAAATTAGTAGGCAAAAGTTGGAAGTGTGACTGATGGAAGCAAATCTTGAAGGCTTTTAAATGACAGAGTACTAATTTTATTTTATGGAGTCAAAGAACTTTTAAAATTATCACCCTATTCCTTTTTCCGTTGTTCATCTTTCTGTCTTTCTCATCTTTAAGAGCAAATGTCACAGACCTCTTTTGAGAATCTGATGAAAGCAATGGACTCTTCACAAAAAATAACGTACCATTACACAAATCTACAAAATTTATCACACAAGGAAAATCTTTCTTAATAATTTGTAGGGGTAATAAAATCAAAATTATTTTTCAGAATAGAGACTCGGACAAATTTATAGGTTCCACTGATGAGGTAGAAATTCATGATGCAAAAGAGAAAAGAATACCAACAATATATACAACTTTCATCAAATATATTTTTCATTAAAAAAAAAAAGGTGAGAAACACGAAAAGTGGTGCAATAAAGCCCCAAAAGAGGCCAAGTGGCCCAACTGTCAATAAACAGCCAAATGAAAGGTTCTTATTAGGCAAAATTAAAGACCACATATTAAAAAGCGGTACTCTCATATTTATGCTATTACCTTAGGTACTTGCTCCAGATCTGTCCTGGATTTATCTATGAAAAAAAGGAAAAGGGAAAATATGATTTTTTTAACTTGTTTTCATTTTACTTCCATAAAATATATTTTGACAGATTCAATATTGTACTGAGCCACAACCAAATAACTACTTAGGTCTCTTCCTTCATCAAGTATCCATCAATTAACCTACAATATTTCTAGTAGTAGACAAGTAGGTAAAGCACTAAGACATATGTTCCAAATAATTTGAATCAAAGGTTTAGCAGCAAAAATTTATAATCAAAGGTTTAGCTGAATAATACATTTCAAATTCTTTTCTGAAATGGCAGAGAAAGCTTGATGCTCTCATATTAAATTTTGGTAAATTTAAGTATGGTAGTTTTGTAGTTTTAGAAAATGAATTAAATTCTACAACAGAAATACTGTTTTTATCACTTAAAATACCCATCATCCCATTCAGAATTTATGATCAAAGACTACTTTTCTTTTTGGTAGCAGGGATTGAACCTGGAGGTGCTTAACCACTGGGTCATATCCCTCTCCCCTTTTTTGTATTTTATTTAGAGATAGGGTCTCACTGAGTTGCTTAGGGTCTCGCTAAGTTGCTGAGGCTGCCTTTGAACTCAAGATCCTTCTGCTTCAGCCTCCCAAGCCACTGGGATTACAGAAGTGAGCCACGGCACCTAGCAGGACTACTTTTTTATACCATATTAATTTTCTTCTCAGACATCTTAGTTTGTATCACTCTACAAACTTATTTACAAAGGAACCTTCTTTACTTTCATCCAACTGATCCAATCTCAGAAGTAACCCCGCCTTTTTTTTTTTTCCTACCAGGGATTGAACCCAGGGTTGCTTAACCACTGAGTCACATCCCCAGCCCTTTTTATTTTTTCATTTGAGACAGGGTCTTACTAAGTTGGTTAGGGCCTTGCTATGTTGCTGAGGCTAGCCTTGAACTTGTGATTCTCCTACCTCTGCCTCTTGAGTTGCTGGGATTACAGGCATGTGCTACTGTGCACGGCCCCCCTTCATTTCCAAAATTAACTTTTCTGTACTTGGACTCCGTTTCCTCCTGCTTTTTCTATGAGTTTTTTTTTTTTTTTTCACCTCCCTTCCTTCTGTATCTTCAACTTCTTTGCTTCTATTAATTCTTGTATCTCAGAATATAATTATGCTCAGTTCTCTTCCATTTAAAAAGAAAAACAAAAAGATAAAAACTTAGGGCTAGGAATAGGTTGAAGCAAGGGAGCCAATTAAGGTACAAAATGTGAAGAAGCACTCAGGTTGGGGGTTATATAATGCCTTTCTTGCTAGTCCTGGCCTTAAAACATATTCTTCCACTCTGTTCTCTCTCATCAATGCCCTATCTCAAATCTTCAAGTCATATCCCCTACCAATAGTCTGTGTTTCTTTCTCTTGGACTCATTCCTCAACATGTAGTATTGAGGTTTTTGTAACCACTACTCCATTCCAAATGCTCTCCCTAAGATCTCCTAACTGCCAAATCCTAAGAGATTTCTCAGTATACAAAAGGATCTATCCCAAAGTATTTTCACACTATAGACTAATCATGCTCACTTCACTGAAACTCTCACTGCCTTTCATTTCTAAGGAAGAATTCTCCCAATGATTTTCCAATCTCTTTGACCACTGTTTTGTTTCCTTCACAAACAAGTACCTTATAAACTATGTGCTCCTTAAATGGGATAGCTTCATTGCATTCCATCATTAGTCCTTCTCACTATTCACCTCCCTGGGTGATCCCATTCATGCCCTTGGATTCAGCTACCATACTACTATCCAGCACACTGTCTGATAATTAATGTCCATAATACTTATATTTCAGTCTACATTTCTCTTTCCTGAGCTGTAGATTGCCAACCAGACATCCTTCACTGAAACTCTGTAACGAATTAGCCTCCATCTCTTCCAAAATTTCTCTTCCTAAATTGCCTCTTGTATTGATTTGCACCTCTCACCTACACAGTTGCCCAAACAAGAAACCTGGAATCATCTTGGCCATTAAAACCTGTATCTAGATTTATGAGGTACCTCTCTCAAAGATCTAATCCCCTTTCCATTTCCATTGTAACTGTTATTGGGACATCATTTCTCATTTGCATTACCACTTAAGACTCCAACTGTCTCATTGCCTCCAGTCTTATTATCATCTGAAAATTCATTAGCCACAACTGTTTTTACAGTGATACGTATAATTACAAATCTGATCATTATGTGGTTAAAAAATTTTGTAGCACCTATATGCCTTTAGAGAAAGTAAAATTCCTGAGCATAGCACATAAGGCTCTTCTGGCCCTGCCTGTTGCTTCAGCTTACTCTCAGTACAGCAAACATTAACTAGTCTTGCACTCTTTGAACATGTTATGTTCTCTCAATTCTATGGTTTTGTATAAACTATACCCTTCCTTTCCCTGGAATGCTTTTTCCCCACATAACTGTTTCACACTAACTAGTTTAAAATACAGATAATCATCATCAACTATGCAAAGTCTTTGAGTTGGAAATGTTAGGGGCAAAAACTTACCACTGCACCAAACTAACTATTTAGTATACAATGCTATAATTACTGGTTTATTTCTTTAACCTTATTCAAGAAATCAGCTTCTACAGGACTGAGAAAATTTCTTAATAATCTATTTTTGAGCAACAAACAAAATACAAAGCACCATGCTATTAATGTCAGACCCATAATTTTTCTCTTAAAAGCCTTTAGAAAATAGGCTAGAAAAATTTTACTATAAATAAAAATTATAGATATGACAGCAACCAAGGTTCCAGAATTAAGATTCTTATACTATGCTTTACTATCTGCGAACAACACATTTTCATACCATGAGTATGTAAAAGAGTCCTGTCAAAGGTATCTTTAGGAGGGCAAATAGTCTTGCATCTCTCATGTATCTTCTCTCTCTAATCAAAAGACAATAGTTAAATAATCAATGCTATGCAGAAATGTGATTATTCAAAGTATCAAAATGTTTCACAACAGAATACCAAAATATAAGCAAATTAGTTCTATAATTTTAAATATATGAAATACTAGTGCCCTAAACTTAAATACAAATAAAACTATATATCTACACTTATATAATTACAGTAAAATCTCCATATATGGAATGAAGAAAGCAAACAGAAAATATTTATTCACATAACAGAAATCAATTAGGATAATTCATTTTAAATCAAGAAAGAAAACCCCAAAACCTACATAAAACCAGACAAAGATAGAAATTAAACACTGTCACTTTGAGTTTAAAAAAAAAAAAAAATCCCACTCTGAATTAGGACTGAATGATCACTTAATAACACTGTTATCTTTTCAAAGGTGCCACTGAAAGGATACCTGGGAATAGCAAATATATTGACAAAAAAACACTTGGCCACTAGTGTTCATTGTCAGTGACTACAGGACTATTTTCCAAAGAGGCTGTACCATTTTGCATGCCAACTAGCAATAAATGAGAGTTCCTATTGTTTCACATCCTTGCCAATATTTGGCACTGTTAGTATTTTGGATTTCTGTAATTCTAATAGATATGTAAAGGCATCTTGTTTAAATTTGCAATTTGTAGATTCTATATATAAACATATGATAATGCTAAAAAAGAATCAGATACTATATGCATTAATGCCAATAATAAAGTCATATTTATCCTATCTCCAAACTATAAAAAGAACAAAGTAATCAAATCAAATCAGCTAAATTCAAATTAGACTTGTGAATTAAAGAGTACAAAAAGGAATACTTATAGAAATAAAAATGAATTTTGGGCCAGGTACAATGGCACATGCCTATATTCTAGGCTACTGGGAAGGCTAAGGCAAGAGAATCACTTGAGCCCAGAAGTTCCTAAGCAACACAGTGAGATTTCATTTCAAAAAAATACGTGTGTGTTCCCTGTAAAAAAGACTGAAATGGCAACTAGGATTATATTGCTAATAGCCACAAACAATCTAAAAATGAGTAACAGGCCATCTCAAACTCAGTACTACACTCAGATTTTGTTTCAGACCAGGTTTAAAGCAACATACTGGGTTATAATTATGTCTGGATATATTAAGGCAATCTGCTAGAGCTAAGATACTCTACTAAATTGTCTATGATAAATGAGGGCCACAGGAATGGTTCTATTCCCAATTTCTTTCTTCTTTTGATGGTGGTGGTGGGGGGTGGCATTTACTGGGAATAGAACCCAGATATTTAATCACTGAGCTACATCCCCAGCCCTTTTTATTTTGAGACAGGGTCTTACTACATTGCCTAGGGCTTTGCTAAATTGCTGAGGCTGGCTTTGAACTTGAGCTCCTCCTGCCTCAGTCTCCCAAGTCTCTGGGATTATAGATATGTGCCATCACACCTGGCTACTCCTAATTTCTTAAATCTCACAAATTATCTAAACCTTATAGGCCTAACAGAACAATTTTCTCCTTAGTAGGTAGGGTAGGTTTCATACTGAATCTTAGCATCAACAAGGATGTGTAATTCTGAAATATCAGTACAGTAAGAGAAATATATCTAAGAAAAAAATTAAACATAACCCAGGACAGAAGGATTTATATGAATAAAAAAAAAATACCATCGCAAGTTCAAAGATTATTAGTTGAAAATTTACAGTAAATCAAATTAAAACTATTATTTTTGACCTGACTAACCAATTTCAAGATTAGATATTACCTGAGAGATTTCCTGTTGATATACTGTAAAATGTTCCTTGCTGATCTGTGGGAGGTAGAATGAAGGTATGACTTCGGTGTCCACAAAGTCCAATCCCCATGTTTTTGTGAAGAAGTCAGATTCTCTTTTTGCTAATCTAGGATCATTTAGTGCTGCTGGGAGATTTACTTTGGAATGATATACAGTCCATCTATTTTGATCTGTAACTAGAGATGGGGTAACACATAAACTATTTGAATCACCTGCAAAAAGTAAACAAGAGAACTTGGTAAAGGTGGTTCTATTGGTTGCAAATGTATCCTAGGGAAAAAAAATGCTTAGAATCTACTTTGCACAAACCAACCAAATGTTCTCTTCCACGGTAAATTATTAGTTAAAAAAAAAAAAAAAATCTGATTAAATAGTCTTCATCTTCCAGAAGCAATTAAGTCTCAAAAGGATGAAAAACATGCAAAAGATAAAGGATATGCAAAATTTGAGGGTTGTAGTTGCCAGGTGGGGCACATGTAAAAAAACAAAAAAAAATCATTAATTCCTTTCTATATAATTCCTCTATCATTTTTTTCAAAATTGAAAATACTTCCCCCTTTTTAAGAGGTAGGCCTTTATTGTATTGTACTATGGCAGGCACTCTTGGTGCAAACATCCTTTGTTTGACTTGTAATCAGGTGATATAATGTTGCTGTGGCATTGACCATAGAGAAAAGAAAAAGATATAGTCAATTCTCATTATTTGCAGTAGTTATGTTCTACAAAATCATTGTGAACACCTAATTAGCAAATATTGAACCACTGCTCCTAGGAAATTAAACAGTTAAGTTCTTATGAACCTCAGGTCACAAAATTTTCATCAACCAATGCATTTTATGTGTTTCTGTTTAAAGACACTTTACACTCTACATCACTGATTCAATAACATTTAACTCATGGCTAATAGCACCATAACCCATGGTTGAATGAAGCTTATTCTACACATGTATTTTTCTACACATGCATTTTCTTTATAAGTATAACACAGCCTGCTTGTGTTTATGAACACTAGACAGCACTTCAGCATATGCCTGGGGGCTGATTTAAACAACAAAATCACCAAGAAAAAGCACAAAAATGCAAAACATGAAACATTGCTCCATGCCATGTGTCCAGGCAGCTCAAATTTTTCTTTTTCTTTTCTTTCTTTCAGTATTGGGGATTGAACCAAGAGACTTATACATGCGAGGCAGGCACTCTACCTTGAGCTATAACCCCAGGCCTTTTTATTTTTGAGACAAGGTCTCATTAAGTTGCCCAGGCTGGTCTCAAACTTGGTGATCCTCCTGCCTCAGCCTCCCAAGTGCTGGGATTACAGGGTTAAGGGCGTATACCACCATTGTCCAGCTTCAAATTTTTCAAAGCTCTCTGTACATGTCTGCAAATGACCACGAATAGTATTGATTTGAGGGGTTACAAATAAATTTTAGGGAGAATATGCAAATACAGAATCTGCATATAATGAGGGCTGACTGTACTGTTTTAACTAAACAACTTTCAATCTGAACCTTCATTTTCAAAACTTTTTCAGCTTAAATTGGTAATTTATTTTATGGTAATTCACGAAAAGAATTATAATCCAATTCCACTATCAACTTATTTCCAAATTATTTATCTATCTTAATTTTTAACATTAAAAATTCTACTCTTTCAGGTAATTTTACAAAACATGACTGCTAATTTAAAGATAATATAAATTATCAGTAAAAAATCCTCAAAAAGGAAAAATAAGAAGCATTACCTGTGGGTTCCTTGGGACATACATCTGGCAGTGACTGCACAGGTCGAATGTGTTTTGTTGGATCTACCTCTTTTTTGAAGAAAACATCACTGCTGCTTCCTTGAGGCACTGGTGAAGAACTGTGGCTTGAAGCCATTGCATAAAATCACCACTCAACTAAAAATGAGTAAGAAACAAATAATAATTGATACTTCATACAAACCAAAATGTTATTATGCATATCATACAGTTTTCTTTCAAAAACAAAAATGTTTTTTAAACTCCCTCAAAGTGTATGTAAGCACAGTTTTCATATTGTGAAAGTTATTCATAATATTTAGTTTGCTAAGGTATTAGTCCTTGTTTGAAAAAAAAAGTTCTTCCAAGTAAAACATTCTTAGTCTTTTACCCAAATTCAGACTTATACCAATTCTATGCCCAACAATATTAAAGATGAAAATACTCCATTCATTCAACAAGTATATAGTAATGATATACATACAGCAAAATCGTTAAGTACTTTTTAAATTATTATTTTTTCCCCTTTTATACTGAGTATTGAACGCAGGGGCTCCCAACCACATTCCCAGAACTTTTTTTTATTTTTTGAGACAGGGCCTTGTCAAACTGCTGAGGTGGCTTTGAACTTGTGATCCTCCAGCCTCAACTGCCCGAGACACTGGGATTGTAGGTATGGGCCACCATGCCTGGCTCAGTGCCAGTTTTTGAAGTCTGCCTACCTGGGTTCATATTACTCACCAACAGGATAACCAGGAGAAAATTTACTTAACCCTTCTATGCCTTTCCTTATCTGTGAAATGGAAAGGGAAAAGATTCCATCTCATAAACATCAAGAATTATGGGAATGGATATATATATAAAGCATTTAAATACCTGCCTCAAAGTTAGTATTCACAGGTGTAAGTAATTGCCATTATAATTACTTTTACTATGTGACTGCCATACAGCAATATGATGATTATAAAATCATTAGTAATTAAATTATAAAGGAAAAGAAGTGGAATTCTTTAAGGAGCTTACAATTATATTAAGCAACCAAAAATAAATATGTACACTTATGCTTTATCTACACAAAAGGAAACTGTTTACTTTTTTTTAATACATTCTGAAAGAACTTGTTGGGCAAAACAACATAATATAGGCCAGAGAGTCAGACTTTATAAATGAAGCAATACTGCAACTAGATAGTGAAGACACTATATTATTTTATTATTTTCTTAATGAAATGTTTAGAGATCACTTAATCCAAGTTCCCTCATAATAGAGATAAGCATAGCAAGGCCCAGAAATATGTGCTTCAACAAGTTAGAAAGAAAAGAGCCAAGTTAGGATATATGGGTGAGTAGAAAAATAAAAGCAGGAAATAAGCGGAGAAATAGAAGACAAGTACGACCCAGGACAAATAGCTCATCTACTCTCCTTTTAGAAAAATTTAAAAATATCTTTTTAGTTGTAGATGGACACAATACCTTTATTTAATTATTTTTATGTGGTGCTGAGGATCAAACCCAATGCTTCACACATGCTAGGCAAGTATTCTTTAGATAATTTTCTTTTAGATAAAAGATAATTTGTTAGACTTAACTGAATCCTGGGTCAAAAAGAATAAACTGGCTTTAATACATTCCTGGGAAAATTGGAAAATCTTGAATATAGACTGGATGTTAAATATTTTGGAATTATTTTTAGATGTATTAATGGTGTTGAGACTACAAGAAATGTCTTTATGATTAGTACAAGAATAATGAAGTATTTTGGAGTGAAGGGTGATGTCATTATCTGCAACTTACTTTCAAACAATTCAGCAAAAATACACACAAAGCAAATATGGCAAAATGTTTAAAACAGTCTGAAATGTATGTGAGTATTGTACATTCTATGCTTTTATTCTTCTATAGGTTTGAAATTTTTCACGATAAAAATTGAGGGAGAAGATATTTTACACATTTGTCAAATATTAGTGAAAAATATTACAAAGGGACATAATATCCAACAAAAGAATGTTCCATTTGTAACTGTTTTAATTTACCTCAAGATGGCATTATATACAATTTCAAATGTAGAAAAACTTATCAATAGAGCTCAATCAAATTTTTATGTTGCAGAATAATACTACATAAAGAAACTGGAATTCCACAGGCATTACCCAAATAGTATGCAAAAGTTTCTTCCCTTCCTTCTACACTTTACAGAAAATATTAATATTACAAAACCATTTACAGTCAACTCTGGATTTTCCATGACATTGTTTATTATAGGTAAAGTAATAACAAAGTCTTCTTCTTTTATCTACTATTCAATACACACAAAAGATCTTACTAGAGTGATTAACATTACAGATACATCAACTAGTCATTTTATTTACCCCCTCCTATGTATCATAAATGGTAACCTACTTTAAAATCTAAATTTACCTACCCTCTCTCATGCTTCTGTCGTTCTATGGTATCCTAACTGGTCTCTCTGCTTCCAGTCTAAAGTGTTTTTTTTGTTTTTGTTTTTGTTTTTACAGTGCTGCAGACTGAACCCACAACCTTGCGTAGACTAGGCTAACTTTCTACAACTGAACTATGTCCCCAGTTCCTCGAAAATCTTTAATGATTATTTATTACCTCCCAGACAAATCCCAAACTTCCTAAGCTGCTATTTGAGGGTTTTACAATTTATTACACATTTTCCTTTTTAGTCTTATTTTCTATTATTTGTGGATAATCTCTACTTTAGACAGGCTGGTCTAATTGTCCCTCTAATTTATCATGCTATCCTGGATGCTTTGTCCTAGAATGTTTGTATCATCTTCCTACTTAATACCTCTTTTCCCTTCAAAAATGATTTTAAATTGTTTCATTTCTAGGTTTTATATCCTAACAAATACATCCCATATTTGAAAATATAAACCAAAACAATCCCAGAATTATTTTTAAGAGTGAAAAAGTTGAAACACACTTTTAAATAAGAATGCTTAAGGCAGATTTGGGGTTTTTGAGTACTGTTGAAAACTGCAAGTCTTGGCCATACCATGGCACTACAACTTGGTGCAGAAAGCCTGAACAGCAGAATTGCTTATGTTTGCTTTGTTAATTGCCTCAGGATAACTCTTTTAAAATAAGCTGTTTTAAAAAGAACAGAAGGGAAATCTGCTACCTAATATATACACAGTGTGAACTTCATAGGAGACTTTAGGCATACCCTCAAAGTAAAGAGGAGAGTAAAGGAGAGGATTGAGTGGTTAAGGATGTGGAGGAACTTAACTGCTCCCTTAGGAAAGGAATTGGCTGACCTTGGGCCAGCAGCTGAACTGTTTCCTGCCTTTCTCACCCAGTAAATCAATCCCTGTACTTGTTTTCTTCTTCTTTGAAACAAGTCTTGGTAACCTAATTCTATTTTATTATAACTTTAAAAATGAAAGTTAATGCTCTAAATTCATAGCAGGTGCTTTACTCTTTGCTTCAATTAAATCATTGTATATCAGACTTGCCCTTGGTTTACCATAGATAATTGGCTTGTAGATGGTTTTTGTTTTTTTAATGTACAACGCTTTTAATTTGACTGTTTAAACTGCTATAGCTGGCAACCATTTCACATATGTAAAATTGCATTCCCTTTTATTTCATGTGTAATTTGCCAACTGAGTGTGTTTTATATTCAGGCTGGATTATGCATATTTGGGTAAATGAAAGCTGTGTCCATTTGATTCATCGTTTAAAAATAAAGTTCCCTGAATATTTGATGCTTTTCTTCTAAAAGAAAAAAAATGGTTAATAAACTACAGTACAACCAAATCACGAATTATACTGTCACTAAAAATAGGACTGCAGACGCCATGCAGATCAGAATGGCTGCTATGAGAAAATAACTAGTATTGGCAAGGATGTGGAGAAATCTGAACTCTGAACACTACTGGTTGAAATATGAAATCTATAATATAGCTACTATGGAAAAAATATATAGCTCCTAAGAAAATGAAAAAGAGTTACTGTATGATCCAGCAATTCCACTTCTTGATATATACCCCAAATAACTGAAAATATCTCAAAAATATATTTGTTCACCTAACTTCATAGCAATAGTATTTGAAATAGCTAAGAGGCAGAATCAACTGAAGTGTTCACAGATGAATGAATAAAGAAAATGTAGTATATACATGTAATAGGATATTATTTAGCCTTAAAAAGGAAATTCTTTTCCTTTTTTTTTCTTTTGCTTTACTGGGGACTGAACCCAGGGCCTTGTGTATGCTAAGCAAGCATTGTAATGTCCAGCTTCATGTCCTGTCCTTTTTATTCTACTGAAACAGGGTTTCATTTAATTGTCCCGGCTGGCCTCTAACTTGAAATCCTCCTTTTTCTGCCTCCCAAGTAGCTGGTAATACAGGCAGAAGCAAAAAGTAAGGCAATTCTGATGTATGCCACAATACGGATGAACCCTGAGAACAAGATGCTAAGTGAAATAAGCCAAACAAAATGACAAATATTGTATGACTCCACTTATATGAGGCATCTAATAAGCAAATTCATAGAGTCCAAAAGTAGAATGATGGTTGCCAGGCATTGGGAGGAGGGGGGAGATGGGGAGTCATTATTTAATGGTTACAGAGTTTCAGTTTTGCAAGAAGAAAAAGTTTTGGAGACTGGGTGCACTGACAATGTAAATATATTTAACACTACTTAACAGGCACTTAAATAGTTAAGATGGTATGTTACATGTATTAATATATTTTGCATATGTTTAAACATGTTTAAATATAATTTAAAATTATTAAATAGAATTGCAGGGTATTTACACAAAAATGTTTGTGATATACTGTTAAGTAGAAAGTTTTCAAAGCAATAAATAAAGTATGATCCCAATTTTCCAACCTAAGTATATATACTTGCAAAAAAAATTGTAAAGTATTAACCACAACATTAATAGTAGTTAAGTTCAAAGGACAGAACTAAAGGCATTTTAAATTTTTGTTAGCCTGTGCTTTTCTAAATTTTTTCAAATGTACTCCTATGAAAGTGAATTACTTTGTGAATCAGGAACAAATATATAAAAAGCAGTATTATTAAACTATAGTCGTTCAGCTTCAGCCTTATACCTACCTCTACCATGAATCTTTGTGTTTTTAACACCTAAAGAGAACTAGCCTTCCTTTGAACTTGGAATGCTTATAATCTGTACCAGCAAACTACATTTTGATCATATACTCATGAGCTTAAAAACTTTTAAGCAAAAATATTTAAGCAAATACCATTTATAAATTATATAGGGCACCAACAATATTATTACATTATGTATAATATAAAACTCAGCTAATGTAAATTTAAAAGATGAGAAAGAGGACTTTTTAAAATATTCTTATATTAGTTAATGTATAAAATTCTTTTACTCTAATTGTAATCAATAACAATGTGACTTGTTATGCCTCATTAATAAAAATCTTAATACTTTATGAAACAGTGATTCAAAGATATGGTTCTCAGTTCCATTTATTTTAATGCCTGGATTTAAAGCCTGCTGTAGGTAAAAAAGGTATCACACAAGTGTACATGGGACCAAAGGGAAAAAATACATCACCACATCACTGATTACAATTTCTAAACCCATTATCTGGAGGGTTTTTAAGTAGGTTAGAAAATTTCTCATTGGTTTTATTTTTTAAAGTGTATCATTTTCAGCAACAAAATCACATGATTATTTCCAAACATCCATTTTCAAAATACATTCACCACCACATAAGTGTCTTTAGAAAATTAACTATTTTCTGATTAAAATAAGCTGGGCAATAATAGCACACATCTGTAGTCCCAACTATGGAGAGGCTGAGATGGAGGATCACTTGAGCTCAGATGTTTGGGGAAAGCCTAGGCAACACAGTGAGATCCTATCTCTTAAAAAAAATAAATAAAACATAAAACACTTGGAAGGAGCAGAGAAAGTGCATTGTTCTTTGTTTACTTAGCTCTCTGACTAAATTCTACTGTCAGTCACATGTTGTCTCTCAAAAGATCAGCAAATTTGGAACTTTTTTTGTTGTTGTTAAAAAACATTCAGGGCTGGGGTTGTGGCTCAGTGGAAGAGCACTTGCCTAGCACATGTGAGGTACTGGGTTTGATCCTCAGCACCATGTAAAAGTAAACAAATAAAATAAAGGTATTGTGTCCATCTATAAATAAAAAAATATTTTTAAAAAAATCCAAGCACACAGCGAAATTAAGTTTGACAACTCTTAAGAACTTATATTTATGGTTACTGAAGCCTATAGGTAGAAAGACCTAGTTCTGCACTTTGTTTACTTGTACTTCCACTGTTAGTATTACCTTTGATTCAAGGTTTCCCTTTAGTTAAAACTAGGTAACTATCTGTAAACCCACTTAGCTACTCATAAACTATATTACATCATAGAATGAACTAAGTGAAGGATACAATATAATGTACACAAATATACTGTTACTCCCTTTGTGCTTACTTGCTTATATGAAATGTAACCATCTGAGATGAACATATGAACTGACCATCTGAGATGGACACATGGACTGACTGGAAGTGCCAATATGAATCCTTAGAGCAAATATTAGTGAAGGTTAATCTTAAACTGGATGATGCCTTACAAATAAGTATAGTGGGTCGTTACATACTTTAAAATTTGGGTGCCAAATACATCATTCTGGGAGAGTATTAGTAAGAGAAGAGGGCCAAGTACAGAACCTAAAAAGACAAACATTTCTAAAGAAATAAATGGAAAAAAGATACAGATGAAGGGCTAGGAAGGTAACTCAGTGGTAGAGTGCTTGCCTAGCATGCAGAAAGCCCTGTCAAACCCCAGTACCTCAAAAAAAAGAGAGAAGGGGGAGGTAATAAAACTTTTGGGGTTGGAGGGGTGTAAGTCAGTGGTAGACCAAGCATATGCTCAGCATGTACAAGGCCCTGGGTTCAATCCCCAGTACCAAAAAAAAGTCTGTGATAAAAGAAAAAAACATCCAAGAGAGTGGGAGAAAAAAGCAGGAGAGAAATATCTACCCAGAATGTGCAAATAAAATAATAAGGAAAGAAAAGCTCCTTTGGATTTGGCAAGTAGGAGTTCATCAGTCATATCAGAAAACAATGTCAACTCCAGTTATGGGGGTGAAAGCCAGACTGCAGAGGCTGGACTGGAATAGAAAGTGAGGAATTAAAATATAATGTTCAGCCATTTTTCAAGAGACTCAACCATGACATAATAAAACAACACACAGTACAATCTAATTTTGATTAAAAAAAACTTTCATAATGATATAATGTACAGAAAAATCTACACAAAATGCTAACAGTGGTTATACCTCACCTAGAATAACCACTCATTCCTGAACACTGTTTCTAAGCATATTCTTTCCCTTCATTCCCAACCTAACACATATCCCCTTCACTTTTTTTTATCACAAGCATTATAGTTTATAATCCTTATAGTATTTTCTCAAATTATAAGTGATTTATTTACCTGCTTGTTCTCCATTTCTTCCACTATATTGTAAACTTATACTTATGTCGTTTACTGTCCTATACTATACCCAACAAAGTCTGAGCATTCAGTAACTTGCATGGATGTTCACAGAATGAACAAATGAACAAATATTGTGACAAGGAGGTTAGAACACAGAAGCCACTCGCAATGTCTCATGTAAAGTTTATATATGTTCAAAATAAAATAAAACCTAAGTCCAAAATATATTTTGTTTGTATAACATTACGTGACTTTCTAAAATTTAATGCTAGATCTCTACCTTTCTTAAAGCATAACATAATACACTGTTTAGGAATACTATCTACAGGTAGTTAAATCTGTCATTTATAAGTTGTATGACTTTTGACAACATTTTAACCTTCACATGTCTCAGTTTCCTCATTTGTATAATGGAATGCCAGTGACATCCTTCTCATAGGAATGTTGTAAGAGTTAAATGAAAAAACTTATGTAAGCTCATGGCATAATACTTAGCACATATTAGACAATAAACAATTGCAACTACTATTAATATTACAAACATTTAGGATTACGTTTGAACTACACCAAATTTTTAAAATAAATTTTATCTTTAGGATCCTGGGCTGTGTCTCTTTTGGTCTTTTTTTTTTTTTTTTTTTTTTTTTTATTAGACAGGAAGCAGCAAACCAATAAGGGCAGATACAATTTACTAAGAGAAAAGTACTCAAAGCATAGAACAGTGCCTGCACCTGTGGCAAGGGGTGTGGATGGGGATACTGGGGTGGGGGGAGGATTACTGGAAAGTGATGCTAAAGCTAGAAAAGGAAAGGTAGAGAAAAAAAGAAAGAACATCAAGTCCAGGGACTATGAGGCACCTAGGTCTTGTGCTCCATCTTGAGAAACAAAGGACTTTTGTCAGGCAACAGTGAGAAAATAAGCAAACTGACCTAGAAGAGCTAGTTGCCTCATCCTACTCCTGTGCCCAGTGCCCTCTGAAGCATGGGCAGGCAGGGAAGACCAGCTGGAACTTGGGTAAAACTAGAGATTGCCTCACTCCCATGACTAATTCTGATGGTTCTCTGAAGTTATAATCAACAGTGCAGTGAAAATACATTATCAATGAAAGAAGGAAAAATGGCAGAGAAGGGAGCAACACAAATATAAGAGTAGGAATCACATCATCAATAATATTGGGCTAAACACTATATAGTTCATAATCACTTGATTCCATTCAGATTGTTTTGTTGGTCTTCAAAACAATCTAGGAAGAAAAACATTTCTGAATGACCCAGTTCATGAATGAATCATTGACTGACATCAAATAGATGAAGAAATAGGCTGAAAACAAACTTGCTTTCAGAGCATTTAGATAATTGTGAAGACAGGATTTGAATTCAGATTTTCTGATTCAAAATTCCACTCCTGTTTCTGTACCATATGGCCTCTCCAATTAAAAAAAAAAAAATCTAAATTATTTCATTATTGCCTTCCAACCATTACTGACACCAGTTCTTTTTTCTTCTTTCCCCTTATCAGATCAATTACTACCATCTTCTATTAAATGATAGGAAGAATTAATATCTAACTGTGATAAACATTATAAAATGTTTAGATTATTAAAAAAAATTATCCCTTAAGAAAAAAGGTACTATACATTTTCATCAATGTAACTTACTATTTTTTTCTTAGCAAACAGATATTCATCTAGAATGTGGGATAAAAGGGCTACTACAGGCCATCATCTCAGTGCTTCCAACAGGAAACATGTTCTGAATTCCAAATTGACTTATAAATGAACATTTATAACACGTCTGTTTGTAACAAGACAATGTGGACAAAGTGCTAAGTTTTTTTACACTGGAGCTGGACAAAGAGAACTTCTTTAATACAATTTTGGATTTAAATTTAATAAAAAAGAAAAATCAATACTTAACTGCATTAACAATAAAAGCAAACAAAAAATAGCAAACTTGATTTCCCCAAATTAGAAAGAACTGATATATGCAACAAAAAAATACATAAACAACCATACTGTAGTGTACCAAAGGTCAATTTGATAAAAGGAGGATTTTGGTTTTGGTTTTTGTCATGTTGTTACCATAGAAAAAAACTCTGCCTATAGCTACTCTTTAATCTCACCCTTCTGTTGGTTTCTTGCTATTTGCCTACAAAAAACTTCCAATATCTCATATTCTAAGAGCTTTTCTACATTTTTAGAATTTTAAGAGTCAATCTCTAGTAAATGGTAGTAAAGTTTCTTTCATACAACCTAGACAAAAGTAACAATATACTTCTACACACTATCACTTGACAAAATTTAATAATCATAATTTTAAAGTACTTAAAACTTTTAAAATTGCATATAACATATTATTGCTCACAACAAGCTCAATAAAGAAGCTAACTGATATGCGAATGCTAATTCACAATGGTGGGGGTAAGAATAGAGGCAATCTGGACTAGTAGGAGGGGAGTGAAGGGAAGGGAGGGAGATTGGGGTAGAAGTGATAACAGAATGAGTGGGACATTATTACCCTATGTGCATATATGATTACATGACTTGTGTAACTCTACATCATGTACAACCAGATGACGTTATACTCCCATTTATGTATGGTGTGTCAAAATGCATTCTACTGTCATGTATAACTAATTAGAACAAATAAAAAATATATAAAATGAAATCCAAAAAAATAATAATGAAGCTAAAATTTAAACTGAGATAACAATCTGCGCTTTCAAGAAATACATACCAATTTAGGCTGTCATATAAATAAGTATTTGTATACTCATCTTGAGCATTAAAGAAATATGGAAAAAGCTAAAGGAACTCAAAAATAAGAACAAAGTTTTAGTAATCTACTTCGCTTTTTCCTTACATCCCCATGTGATATTTGACCCTGAGTCTTGTCAGAAACTGAATGCATATACTTCCTAAAGTTGTTTATTTACTTTTGATTTAGTAGTAACAAGGATCAGTAAGAGATAATGTTGGCTAGGAAGATAAAAATTATAACCATTTGTAATATTAGATTTAAATATTTTTAAATAACCTATAAAATAAGTGCTATTTCATATGACATCCTTATCAGGAATAAAAAAATCACAAATATCCTCATTAAATAACATTTAATTTCAAAATCTAAGTATTATTCAAAATACAAGTAATTTTTCCCCAGAATTAATTAGAGACTTATAGTTTTATATAAGTCATTGAAATTAATTCAGGAATTCAGGGTCACAGGTCTAACTGTGTCTAGCATGTAAAAATGTCAATGAAAAAAAAAAATAGTATAGATACCTTTCCCTCTTTGGGCCATTGATATATTACTTATGAAAATTTTGTCAATCCAAGTAAACCAGATTCACACTGGTATTGTATTCCTGTATCTTGGTCAAAGACTAGCAAGTAAATCCTAAAATCATTCAATCATTTACTGAAGAATAAATACATTTCAAATACACAAACCATAAGATAGTTATTAAAATAAAATCTGTATACTCTGTTCTGTTTTGAAAATAAATGCTAGAAGAAATCATGTACTAATATATTCCCAGGGATAAAAACAACACTTGGACTTATCCAGTTCTGGAACGGCTCTCTACCTTCTTTTCAAAATAGAAATAATCTAGTGTTAACAGTCTATCTTTATTAATTAAATATATTTTATACCTAGATTCCTAATGGGCAAATCTTCAAATAATCTAAATAAGTGCCCAATAAGTGTTAAGAATAAATATGATACTTTCAAGGAATTTTCATTTTAGGAAAAATAAAGCAAAATAGCTAGAAATACCTGCATTAAGTTCAAGATTAAAAACAGTAAATGTTAAAGAAAAAATAACAAGGTTCATTACTACTATAACCCCAAATCAACAATAAATTAGTATTTGAATCAATGAGTTTGGCCTTACCTCTACATTCCTCTCCACTGTTTGGGTCTTAACCCAGTTCTGCCTTACTAGTTTCTCTACTTGGCCTGAATCCCATGGTCAATTACTTCAACAGACTCCCTTTCCATCTTCAATTCTCTTCACCCTCATCTTTAAAATACAATCTTTCTTTGCTTTATTCTTGCCTGTAGAACACTGCCAGAGAAAACTACAAAATATGCTAATTATAAATTTGAGTTATAATCTCAGATGAACCCTGATATTGCTCTACATTCCTTTCACTTATTTTGAAACATTTCCCTTTCCCATTCTCCACAGTAACACTTTTACTACTCTCCTCCTCTTCCCTAGTCAACCTCCATCAAATTCTATGCTCAAAAGTAACTTCTTAAAACAAGTTTTCAGATGACTTCTCCCCCATATCCATATGTACTTAATTCTCACCTATACACAACTCCTAACTTTTTGAAGCAGAATATAGGTAATATAGGTGTCTACTCTTTTCAGAGTTAATTGGCTGTTCTTAACCTCACCTATTCCCATTTCATCTGGGACCTTATACTATTAATTATTCCCTATCTTCAATATCTTCCTCAACCAAACAAACAAAAAGTATCAAATAAAACTTCTTTCCTTCAACCCTATCTTTCAGGGAGAATTCTTCATCCCCTTCATTAGCAAACCTTTTTTTTATCTTGTCTCTGGCTATCTCCTTAGCATTGTCTTCCATCTTCATGCTTGGATCAGGAAAAGGTTGGTAATGGCCTGATTTCTAAACCTAAGAGCCTATATTCAATTTTCATCTAACCTGACCTCACCGCTCTCAAAAGTCAACAAAAGCAATAAATGTAGAAGGAATGGAAAAGTTAGAAAATAACCATTTGTAATCCTCCAAGGTGATGCTTTATTCAAGCAAGGATCATTTAGTGTATGCCAAAACCACTGGTTAAAAAGTTGTTGGGGTCTGGGAATACACCTCAACAGCAGAGCACTTCCCTAGCAGTCTCAAGGACCTGGGTTCAAGCCCCAGGATCACCAAAAAGAAATGGCCATTAAGTATCACTCCATTATTTATTTATTAAACAATAGAGAATTCCCAGGCCCCACCTTTACCAAATGGACAAGTGTGCCTTTCTGATGGGGGCAGAGGGCAGCCTGATATGATGTGCCTGCTGATACATACCATAATGCAATAGGAGGATCACACATCATTTTTGTGGCAGTCTTGCCAGAAATGTCTCACAAAATCTAATTGTAAGGTAAGAGACCAATTCAGAATGGGGAGAACACTCTGCAACAAATGACCTCTACTTTTCAAAGGAGGAAATTCATAAAGAGAGGGAGGCAATGGGTCTATTTTGGCTCATAGTTTCAGAGTTTTAGTCCATGATCACTTGGGGACATTGTTTTGGGTCTTCGGGTGAGGAAGAATATCATAGTAGGACACTCATGGTGAAGTAAAGAGGCTAACCTCATGGCAGCCAGGAAGCAAAGAGAAAGATAAGAGGAAGGAGCCAGGGTCCCAACACAGCCTTCAAGGGCTCACCCCCAAGGACCTACCTCCTCCTCCAAGGCCTCACCTTCTAAACTTTCCACCACCTCCCAATAGCTCCATCAGCTGAGGACAAAGCCTTCAACATATGAGCTCATAGGGGACATTTAAGGTCCAAAACATAACATATTGTCAGAAACCACAAATAATTCAATATGCCTGAGAAAATTATATACTTGGAGAATGGGTAAGTTCTCATTAAGGCTAGAAAGGTAATGTGGAAAAAGAACTTAAAGGAATTTACAAATCTGTTAAAGGAATAAAGAATATGTATTTTATCAGGATGATGAAAGTTACAAATAATTTAAGCAGAGGAATGATATAATCAGAATTACCCTTTAGAAAAACCATTGACAATAGCACAGAAAATGTACTGAAGGACAGCAAGACTAGAAGACTAGATAGGAAATTTGCAATAATCTAGGTGAAAGGTACATTAAAACTGACTCAGTGTTAGAGGAGAGAGAGAAAACCAAGATTTCAGATGTTTCTCCAATAATAAACTCTTTTCAGTGTCCCATACTCTGTTTATAACTGCTGACTGGGCACCTTCAACTACAGGTTTCAAAGATACCTAAAATTCAAGATATACAAAACTTAAACCCATTATCTGCCATCTTCATCCACCTCCTCTGCCAAAATTTTATACCTTCTCCAACTTAATTAACTGCAACACCATCTATGTAGTTTCCCAAAGTAGGAGTCCTAGAGTCAAAGTGAATCCCTCATATTTCCATGTTTTTCAATTTCTATACCATGTCATATTGTCCTTTGGATGCCACCTCCAAACACACGACAAATCCTTCCCTTAACTCTCCATTCCAATTGCCACTGCTACAGTTGGGGACTTTATTTGAAGATTACTGTTGTGACAATATTGTGCCATAAGTTCCTTGGTCCTAATCTCAATCTCAGAATAACTTTTTCTAAAACTCATATTCATTTAAGTTACTCTCATCAGGTTTAAAATCTCTGGCATAAACCCCCTTTACAATCCAGCCCCCAAACCGCTCTTCAGTTTAATCAAATTGCAACAACAACGAAAAATTTAAACATGTCCAGGGTATGAACTTCCTTGACATAATTTTTATGATTTCAAAATTATACTTTGTTCACTCTATAGAAGAAAACATCATAAAATACGATGCATCACCATAATACTCATATGCCAACACCTACTCCTTAAACTTCCTTTGAATTAAAAAAGTCAACTATTTGAACATAAAATTCTCCAAATCCACATAATTATTTTTGCCATGAAAATTTCACTCCATTTTCTAAAATCCAATTTTTAAAGTCCATTGTATTAAGAAAAATACCTACCAATACCACAACATGGCTTTTTCTGAGAATTATCGCAAACTATTCCACCTTTAAACTATCCCCTGAAAAATCTTACTGAATAGTTAGAGCCTTGTCTACTTTCATATCTACTTTTGTATGATTAAGGAAAGTTGACCAGCTAACAAAATTATAAGAGATTACATTTTTCCTCATTAACTTTAGGTATTTTAATCAAATGAACTCTAAATGCTACAGCACAACTGTGGATGACTGGACATACAGAAAAATCAAAGTAACTCTTTGCATAAAGAGATGTTGAAAAGAAAAGGAAACAAATCTAGAACAGGATGAGAATTTTACAAATGATGGGGAGGCTTAAAACCCCTATTTCTTCAGTTAAGTCCTCCCTTTTGAAGAGCTGGTTAGAAAAACAACAAAACAACCCTTCAAATACAAAAGAAGTTATGCATACTAAATGCAAACAAAAGGAATTGTTCTCAAAAAAGTAATTGATCCAAATAACTGTAGCTTACTCTTGAAAAGTCTAAAATTTTTTGTACAAGTCACTTTCCAAAAAACTCTGAAATAACAAACTTATTTCAAAAACATAAAAATGCTTTCTCAAATATGTATTTTAAAACAAGGTAACACCCCCCTTTTGGTTTTTTTGTTTTGTTTTAGTTTTTTTTGGTACTGGGGATTGAATTCAGAGGGGCTTAACCCTAAGCAGCTTTTTTTTTAAGTTTTGAGCAGGGTTTCTCTACATTGCTCAAAGCCTCACTAAGTTGCTGAGGCTGGCTTTGAACTTGCAATCCTCCTGCCTCAGCCTCCCAAGTTGCTGAGATTACAGGTGTGCGCCACCACACCCAGCCAAGGTAACCCTTCCTTGCTAACTTAATTTCACCATTATATTAATCAGTTATTATAAGAGTGAAAACCTCAGGTGCTACTGAAAGAAGTCAGTTTGCACTTGTATTAAGGATTACAGTGATATGCTAATTCTTCTATAAATTTATTATGGATAGATGGAAATATATACTTAGTATTTCTCATCTCCTTAGGAGCTATCATCAGTCATGGTTCCGCACCTTGCTATTTCTCAATTCTCATCTTTGGCAACTTCAATACCACTTTCTAATTTAATTCTTCTGAAATAAGTAACACTTATGTGGTATATCACAGTTGACATAGCATCTTAATACACATTAACTCATTTAATTCCTATAATAACCTTGTAATACAGGAATCATTACTACCGTTGTTTTGTAGAAGAGAAACCAAGGATCAGAAAGACTGTGACTTCTCAAATAAAACTATGGCATTTGCTGGTAAATGGGCGGAGTGGGAGAATATCATGCTAAGTGAAATAAGCCAAGGGCTGAATGTTTTCTCTGATCAGTGGATGCTGATACATAACGGTGTGGGTGGGGGGTGGATAAGAAAAGAATGGGAGGAAGTATGGATGGTGGTGGGAAGGAAAAATAGTAGACTGAGACAGACAGTATTACCATATGTATATGTAAGATTATATGAATCGTGTGAATCTACATTGTGAAAGAAAAGATATTCCCTGATGTATAATTATATCAAAATGGGTTCTACTGTCATTATAATTAAAAAGAACCAATTAAAAAAAAAGACTGTGACTTCTCTAAGGTCAAATGGATACTAAGCAGCAAAATTGATCCCAACTGTCAATCATTTTTCATCACCAAATTAAACTTGTTAAAAATATTAAGAATCAAAAGTGGGGCCTACTAGGAAATTTAGATTTGAGAATAAAGTTTGAATTCTTCTGGATATTCACAACATGTATTAATTAATTAAAATACTTAGCAAACTTCTTTCTTAGCAGTTGAAGCTGCAGGTGGATTGGGGTGAAGGGGAATCACTCTGGCTAAAGAAGATCATGTTTATTTCAGATTTGAAAAACCTATGCAACAATAACCAATAATTAAAAACAATAGTAGCTCAAATCTGTAGTAATATAAAGCTGCCATATTAAGGGGGTAAAAGATATTTTTCTTCAGATTTGAAGACAACTACAGAGTAAAGAATATGCATTATGTCATAAATAGACTTTTACTTTTCCCTCCCAGCAGAGTTGCTAGAGGACTTCAAGTGTTAAGTGGAGAGTATTTTTCCACCAGGTGAAGGTCATTAGCACCATCTCCAGCCTTTACCAGAATCATACAAACACTAGATTTATAATAGTACTATTGACATTTTGAGTCGGATAATTCTTTGTTATGTGGATGGGGTATGTCTTTTACTATTAAACGATAGTTAGCAACATCCCTGGCTAGATGCCAACAGTACCCACATCAGTTCTAACAACCAAAAATGTCTCCACACACTGTCAAAAGTCGCTTGGAAAGCAAAACTGACCTTGGAGAACCATGTTAGGGCTCTGGATCTTTGAAAAAAGAAAGACTTCAATCATTCATTAATTAAAATTTTTTAAAAATAATTATTTTTAAAATTTGGATTTTAAAGAATGTTAATAGTACAAGAAGCTATCTAAATAATATATTTGCCAGCTTAAGCATTTCATTTACATGGATACTTTAGTTACCCCCTTGTCCTCAAAGTTGGAAGAATGTCAAGTTCTTTCAAAGCTCTGCTAGCAAAATGTCAAATACACATGAGAATCTAAACAATTCTACCAGCCAACCCACCCCCAATCACACTCCCCATTTCTTGTTTTACATGGCTACATTGTGATTCTTAAGCCATGCATCCTGGAGATTCAAGCTTCTATCCTTCAGATTTCCTCATCTGGTTCCTGCCAACAATTTGTGAAGCAAGCAGGAAGTAAACTGATGACCTTTAAGGGCTTTTCCAACTTGATATCCTAATATTCAATGGCAAAACCCCTCCTCCAACTTTAACTTACCCCCAGCAGACCAAACTACCTCTTGAGGTCACTGAAGTCATTAACACTTTTTTCTGTCTGCAAACTTTATTTTTATGTTGACCAGTGTATCTGTTGTTTACAATATCCCTTTAAATATCAGGTGATCAGTTGCTTATTTCCTGACTCAAATAAATAATTTAAAACAAGTAAATTGATTTTTAAAAGCATAACTCTTCAAGAAATTTTGAGTTAATGCCATTTGTATAAAAGGGCCACATTAGGCAAATATTGAGATAAAAAGTAGATTAGTGGATGCCTAGAGCTGCAGGTGGTATGGGAAGAATGAAGAGTAACTGTTAATGGGTAGAAGGCTTTTGGGGGTAGTGGGTGATGAAACTGTTATAAAATTCAATTATGGTGCTGGTCAGAGAACTCAGTAAATATGCTAAAACCCACAAATCACATCACATTTCACACAGGTATACTTTATGATATGTTGTTAATTATAACCCCAAAAAACTGATTTTTAAAAAGCTACCCGCACTTGCCTACCATGTGTGAAGCCCTGGGATAAATCACCAGGACCAAAAAGGAAAAAAGAAGAAAAAGCTAAGAGCAGGAAAAAGGAATTTTAATCAACTTTTATTGACAGAAAAAGGAATGTGATTAAGAACAAATTCTGCAGTTTGCCATTTCATGGGTTATATAAGATTTGATTTAAATTGTGACAAAAAAATTTAATTATTTTATCCAGAAATAAATTTTAACTTCCAGAAAATATATGCAAATTTAATCATCTTTTCCTCGTAAACTGGATGATTTTATCAGTCAAAATTTTGAAAACAATAAACCCCAAAAAGTCGAATGCAGTAGTAACAATACTTCTACAGTAAAGAGATACGAATATCAACAACAAAGCAGTCTTTACAGTTTTATTGTGAACAGATTGGTAATAATTCTAAAGTTACCAGAACATTTTAAAATAGCCAAATCACAATAAAATTGCAAACATCTAACCCCACAAACCAAAATTATCAATTACATATGTTGATCTGTCTTATCAGGAGCAATGATGATCACTATGACCCACCAATACCCATTTCTAGGAAATCAGACTCTGACTGTAATACAAATAAATAGAATCAAACAAACAAATCCCATCATTCCACCTGTTCCATCATAACTGCTCAGAAATCAATTAAGTTCTCAAGGTACTTGTACTTTCCCAATTAGAACTCCCCATCATTTATAAAAGTGAATGTCCATCAAGATCTACAGCTAAAGTTATAACAATATAATTCTCTGTATACTACAAGTAATTTATCGTGATATCACTTGCCAAGTAAGCATTTACTTTTTTTTGCGGTGCTGGGGGATTGAACCAGGGCCTTGTGCTTGCAAGGCAAGCACTCTACCAACTGAGCTATATCCCCAGCCCAGCATTTACTTTCAATTGCCCTGGGTTTGACAATTGAGTAGGGCCAATTAGAAACAAAAACAAACAATTCTTCAAAAGTGGAACTTCTATAAAATACAAAAAAATAAAGCTAGCTAAAAAGGAATTCTAAAAAAAAAATTTTTTTGCAACTCTGGTAGGCCAAAATTCTAAAAATACTATCCTGAACAACACATGGGCAGAGCAGTGGCTAATTATAATGGTCAGGCAAAAGTTCCCAAACGACGAAGGGAAGGCAGGGATGGCCTACCTTTGTTATCATTGCAGGGACAGAAGGTAGTACAACTGAAGAAAATTAGCTACTGAACCAATTATTGCAAGCTAAAGTACCTAACTACAAAACACCGATTATTCTTTAGGTTAGTTTTCCCCAGAGCTGGGGGAAAATTTAAAAACAAAAAAATTAAAAATTATCTCAGTAGGCTCCTAAAGGGATTAAGAGTCGGGCTGGAAGAAAAGTTTTGAATCCGTATCTATGGGGAGTAATGGAAGTTCCAGAGCCGGGATCCCGGAGAGGGGCGAGGGCAGCGTCTGCGGCCGCCGACAGGAGCAGAGCTGCGGGCCCGGATCCCCAAGGGAGAGTGACAAGGAAGAGAAGGCGGCGGAAAGGAGAATGGAAGCTTCGGCGCCGGCCACTGGTGACCGAAACTCTGTCCGCTTCGGGCCAGGGAGGGGACAGAGGAGGTGGGGTCTCGGTCCCACTCTCCGCAGTAGGTGGGGTGAGCCAGGGCCCCGGAGCGCAGAGGGCAGTGGGAGACTGGCCCAACACCTACCTGGGGTCCCGGGCAGCCGCCCCAAAGCGAGGCCTAGTGCATCGCCGCCGCCTCCAGCCCTTCACGTCGCGCCTAGGCTGCTGCTCCGCGGCCCCCGCCGCCCGGAGCCCAGCCGGGCCGAACCGGGCTTCCCGCCTCCGCCTCGCGCCTGCTGGCCCGTCGGCCGGGGGAGCACAGGGCCGCCCTCTCGAGCCCAGCTCCGCTCGGGGGGTAAGAGGCGGCAGCGGCGGCTCCCTCACGTCTCTCCCGGGTGTCCTGTCAGCCAGCAGTTTCCCCCGGGTCCGCAGCGCCGCCTCCGCCGCTGCTGCCACCGCCTCTCCCACATCCCCGGCCTCCAGGGGAGCCGCCGCCGCCGCCGCCGCGCAGCGACCACTGCCCCTGGCGCTTCTGCTTCCTGCTCCACTGCTTCTCCTCACCCCGCCGGCCCGGCCCGGCAGGGTCCGGGAAGACCGCGCCGGAGGCTGCCGCGAGGCCGCCGCAGCCCCCAACCCACAATCCACCGCGCGGCTCCGCTGGGGCGGGAGGACGGTAGCCCGAGCCGGGGGGAGCGCCGGAGCCTCGGTGAGGGGCCTCGGCGCGGGCCGGCGCGCCCTCCGCGGGCGCAGCCGCGTTCCCCGGGGCGGGGAATACCCCGCGCGGCTCCCCTGCGCCTCCTCTAATAGCCCTACACGCAAAGACAAAAATCCTCGCTGAACTCCACTTTTCCCCAGGACCCTTCCCCCACTGAGACAGGAAGTTAGGAATGACAAGATGGCGGAATATGCCAAGATGTCGGCCGGGTCACAGGACTATGTACCTGCTTGCGTCACCCACGTTGCCAAGAGAACTCCCGCCCTTGGGCTCAATAGGACCACCCATAGTTGCTATGGGAACACACACCCCCACCTGGGTTCAATAGGACCACCCACAGTTGCTATGGGAACCCCCCCCCCCCCAGGCCTGAGCTCAATGGGACCACCCATGTTGCTATAGGAACTCCGGTTCTGGACATCAATAGGAGCAAGGGAAGTGGAATGAGGCCAAGTGCCATCCCTTCTGAAAATCCCCTAGTGAAGGCAGCTATAAAATACTGGTCTCCTGCTCTCAGATCCTTGAGCCATTCTCTCCCACTTTGCGCAGGTTTTAAGGAGCGTACTTTGACTTTCATAAATCTAGCTCATGCTGCGTCTCCTAAGTGTCTTGCTCAATTCTTTGTTCCAACCCCCAAGAACTTGGACATTGACTTGACCCTCCTCCCGAACATTTTTGGCAAACCAGCTAGAAGGTAAGCCCCCTGAAGCCCTCTCAGGTCTTAATGTTTCACTGTTCTGCTTTATCTGTTTTTCTATCAGAATCTCTGATCGTCCCCCGACTGAGGACCTATTGACAGTTTCCCCTGAGGGCAATCAGAAGGAACTTCTTTCAAAGAAAGTGGAAAATGTTTTTGTTTTTTTTTTGCGGTGCTGGGGATTGAACCCAGGGCCTTGTGCATGCGAGGCAGGCACTCAACCAACTGAGTTATATCCCCAGCCCCGACAGTGGAAAATCTTTAGCCCAATAGGATGGAGAACCCAAGACTCTGCTAGACCCTTGGATGGAAGACCCCATCCCCCAGAATATTGTGATATCCAAGGGTGACTCTCTGGGATGATTCAAAGATCCAGGGAAAAGGGAGTTCGCCTGTCATTTGCCCAATGGAGCAGAAGGTTTACTTTTTCTTGCTGCTTCTATATGTATGTATCAATTAATACTACTTCACCTGTTTGGGCACCAGATGGGCAGTTAAGAGCCAGTAGGTGCCTGCCACTTGAAGACTCCTGTGACAGGATAACCTGTTGTGAACCACAGTTGGAATTAGCCTGTATCAGACTCCAGACAAACCTCACCATCATAGGCACGTAGTAAAAAAACATCCAACCACCCAACCCTGTGGCTATCCAGGGCAAATCATGTCAGACCTCCCTTTCTGTTGTGGGCATTAAGCCCAGCCATGATTCCATACTTTTCCTTCTCTTGCCTCCTCCATGCCTCAAAACTACCAATTCCTCCTCTCCTGAAATGTGCTCAAGACCTCCTCCTGGAGACAGGCTGCCCCTTTTGCACCATTAGCACCTCACTACCTCTGTTGGACAGTTGGGGCCTACTGGCTGTGGTGGTTTCTTTCTCACATACTAAAACACAGAGCAGACCAGATGAAAATTGCTATTCGTTTTATTACTTTAATTTGATAAAAAAGTGGAAACAGGATTTGGATTGCTGGAAGACAGCCATGCAGTCCGTGTCTGATAAAGTAGGCTGGGTGCTCCTTAGCCTCTTGTGTAGGGAGGCCAAATTTCACTGGACTCGGGAAAATAGTTACAAGGATGCCCAAAGTCAGGAACTACCTCTAGGGGTCCCCACCATTATTGTTAACCACCACCCTTGGAAAAAATTCTACCTCATCCTTAGGTTAAGAAAGCATCCCCAGGGTTAGGGATGTAGCTCTGTGGAAGAGTACTTGCCTAGCATGCGTGAGGCACTGGATTTGATCCTCAGCACACATAAAAATAAATAAAATAAAAGTATCGTGTTCATCTACAACAACAAAAAATTCTTAAAAAAAAAAGCACCCCAGAGAAAAACTGGAAATCTGTATGTAACAAAATTAAATTAGACCTCTTTCTCTCACCCTGCACAAAACTCAACTGGAAGTGGATCAAGGACCTAGACATTAGACCAGAGATCCTGCACCTACTAGAAGGAAAAGTAGGCCCAGATCTCCCATCTTTTTGGTTTAGAAACTGAATTCTTCAACAAGACTCCTAAAGTGCAAGAAGTAAAATCAAAAGTCAATAAATGGACTGGCATCAAATTAAATGCTTCTTCACAGCAAAGGAAACAAAATCATAAATGGAGCCTACAGAATGGGAGAAAATCTTTGCCACCTGCACATCAGATAGAGCATTAATCTCCAGGACATATAAAAAACTCAAAAATGTAACACCAGAAAAACCAAATAACCCAATCAATAAATGGGCCAAGGAACTGAACAGACATTTCAAAGAAGAAATACAATCGACCAACAAATATATGAAAAAATGTTCAACATCTCTAGCAATTAAAGAAATGCAAATTAAAACGATACTAAGATTTCATCTCACTCCAGTCAGAATGGCAATTATCAAGATACAAGTACCAATAAATGTTGGCAAGGATGTGGGGAAAAGGTGCATTCATACATTACTTGTAGGACTGCAAATTGGTGCAACCACTCTAGAAAACAGTATGGAGATTCCTCAGAATACTTGGAATGGATCCACCATTTGACCCAGTTATCCCACTCCTTGGCATATACCCAAAGGACTTAAATTCAGTATTTTATAGTGATACGGCCATATCAATGTTTATAGCAGCTCAGTTCACAATAGCTAAGCTATGGAACCAACCTAGGTGCTCTTCAAAAGATGAATGGATAAAGAAAATGTGTTACATATACACAATGCAATATTAGCCATAAAGAAGAATGTAATTATGGCATTTGCCAGTAAATGAATGGGACTGGAGACTATCATGCTAAGTGAAATAAGCCAATCCCCAAAATCCAAAGACCAAATGTTCTCTCTGATATGCGAATGCTAACTCACAATAAGAGGGAGAAGGTAGTGAAGAATAGAAATACTTTGGATTAGATCAAAGGCAATGAAGGTAAGGTAGGGGGAATGGGAATAGGAAAGATATAAAATGAGTCAGACATGACTTTTCTATGTTCATATGTGAATACATGACCAATGTAATTCCACCTCACGTGCAACCAGAAGAATGGGAAGTTTTCCTCCATGTATGTATAATATGTCAAAATACATTCTCCTTTAAAAGGTGTCAAGAAGGATACATATAAAATTATTGACAGTGATTGACTTTGCAGAAGGAACCCAGGAACGGAAAAAGGCACACAAGCAGGCTTTCACACTTTGCATTAGATATTTCTTTATCACTTGAATCTTTTACAGTGTATGAATGTATTATTTCTATAATTCGAAAATAAAAAATTAGAGCTTCCATTAAAAAAATACATTCTACTGTCATGTGTAGCTAAAAAGAACAACAAAAAAATAAAAGTAGAGTAGATATTAAAAAAAAAAAAAAGAAGAGTGAAGATGTTGCCCCTCCCTCCACAGATCCAGACCCAATCCTGGATCATTCAGAGGAGACCTGGTTCTGGAAACAAATGGAAAATTTTAGACTCTAACCCTAACCCTAACCCTAACCTAAAAGATAAGTAAATAACTTATGGTCCCCTGCTAACTCTGGTGGACTCCAGTGTAGGGTTTATCTTCCTCTGTGTATTGTGTTCATGGTTCTGCTGTTTTTGAGGCTATATTCTCAAGAATCAGGTCCTCTGCTGTGTCTTTAACATAGTGTTACTTCCCATAGAGGGCTGCTACCATATTAAAAGTTTTATTTTTCCTTTCCCCATTTTTCATCCCAACCCTGGTCAATGAGACCCTACCTTTGGAAAACACTACTGCGTGGACCCTAAGACTTAACTAGTCCTGTTGGTTCTGTATATCCTCTCACATGTGGGGGTACCCTGAACCAGCCATGTGGCAACTACGGGGAAATATTTTCACAAAATTCAATCAATATACAACTGCCTACGACTCTTGGGTTGTTGCAACCATTACCACCCTTCAAACAAACAATGAACAGACTATGGCATATAAAAACAATTCTACTGGTACCCAGGACACCTCCCACCTAAAGGCACACTCATCTCCCACTTAATTCATAATCCCATTGACCAGTCTGAATATTCTCTAAATTTTCCCACCCTAAAGCTCATCCTGTCAGAACCTTAGGACCCCAACATTATTGATACACCTTCCAACACCTTCCATTCTTACACCTTCCATTGTTTATAAACCCTTATGGAATACTTCTTATGGTTCTTAGGGACCAGATAGAATCTGCAGGGAAAATACCTACCTTGAAAATTTTTATCTAAATACAAGAGCCTATCCCTCCAACTATAACCTTTGTAAAAGACCCCAGTATACAGCCTACTGTCAGGGGCTCCCAATAGAACATAACCCAATCATTAACAAGTCCCAGGCCACTCCGATTTAAAACCTAATTCTCAGACGATATCTCTGCCTTACATTTTCACCTGACCACGAATCTCTATTCCCAGAAAATAAAACAGCCAGCTCCATACAACAAAACTCTCCCTTCAATCCCTTAATGACAGCTACTTAAGTGGGCACAAGTACAGAACCAAATTTTCCTGGGACCTTGGGGCTCATACTACAGGGAATCCTCACCTACATTATTACTCCATGTAGCTCTGGAAGCCATACTTCCTCCATCCAAAGGATTGTATTGGATCTGTGGAACCAAAGCCTATATGGTTTTGCCAAACAGACAGACACTATGCTCCCTAAAAATGGCCCTACTGGGACATAAATTTGGCACCTTAAAAGTGCATCTCTGCATTTCCCCCCTATGATCCAATAGTAGGTTGTCAATATGGGCCCCCTTTCTAATTCCCTTAATCACAGTCTTCGCTGGCCTGTCTGGATCCACCAGGACTACAGTAGGGGGAATCTTCCTCAGACAGAAGACACAACTTTCCTAGGACTCTGCAGTGGCTCTTGTCCAGATAAGAAAAACCCTAAAACTCCTACAAGAGCAACTTGACTCACTGGCCAGTGTAGCATTTTAAAACAGAGGGCCATAGACCTACTGCCTTCTGCTGAAGGTGGAACTTGCCTGTACCTGAAAGAAGAATGCTGCTTTTGTATTACTAAATCTGACCAAGTATAACAAAACCAAACAAATATTAGAGCCACTATACGCAGGGCCAATCATAAGGGATGTGGGGTAACCATTCCTGGCTTCTTACCCACTACTCCCTTTTACAGCTCCTCCTATAATCATTATCTTGGTCTTCTCTTTTGGTCCTTTACTGTTAAGGACTAAGTTTGTTTCTTCCAGACTACAGGCTGTCCATGCCCAAATGGTTCTACAGGCAACCTCCTATTGCATAGCCTAACCCCACTACATCTTAGATACCAGAGGCATTCTGCTATCTCATCTTAATCAGATAGGGCAAGAGTTTCATCCTACCCATGAAGTAGGGACAACAGTCCACCATCAGCCTGAAGCAGATACAGAAAACAAGGCCTCCAGACCTTCCGCTGCCTCTAAAGAATTTCAGGATAATGTCTCTTAGGGGAAAATGAGGCAGGAGGGATGACAAGATGGCAGAATATGCCAAGATGTAGGACAGGTCTCTGGACTATGTAACTACTTGAGTCACCCACGTTGCTATGGGAACACCCACCCTCAGCATGAGTAGAACCACCCATGTTGCTATGGGAACCCCCACGATGGGTATCAAGAAGACCAAGGGAAGGGGAATAAGACCCAGTACCACCTCTTCTGGAAATCTCCTACTGAAGGTAGAAAAACGCCTGGTCTTGGGACCTTGAGCCATTCTTTCTTACTGGCCTCCTGTGTTTTACTTTTACTTTCAATAAATCTAGGCTGTAGCTGCTTTTCTTGTGTGTCTTGCTCAATTCTTTGTTCCCTATGTCAAGGATCTGGATATCAATTTGACCCTCCTGCAGTAAAACCACCCCATGTTGTGGTCCAGAACACCCAGTTGCCACCTTCCACCTTTGTGGGTCTGGGATCCAATCCCTCTGCAGGAACCTTGCACACCTTACAGACCAATTAACTCCAGTCTTCCCTAAATCATCCAACATCTATTTAAGCATATAATTCCACAAGATTCTACCTTTCCTTTCACCTTCTCAGAGGAAATGCTGTTCAATTTCCCAAATAATTGACCTTCAAAGTTTAAAGGTTACCCTCCAACAATAACCACCCACTGGACTCTAAAAATAGTACATTGTTTTTCTGAGACCTTTCTCCCAGGCACCCATTACACTTCCCTCAGTTATTTCTGCTATTTGAAGACAGAAACTTGGAGTATGTGTGTTTATTTATTCTAATTCTGTTTCTTAACATTCTTCCTGGTTTCAGAGGTTTGCAATCTTTTTTTTTTTTTTTTTCAATCTTAAACTAACAAAATACAATTCAGATAAAGGGGATGTCTTAGAATATTTTTTAAAAGACCTCAATCGATGCCTTAATTTTAAGATTTTGTTCCATTTCAGCACTATTTCTTTGCCTAAAAATAAGTTCCAAGTGTTTATCAGGCACTCAGTATGTTTTCAACAAATCAAAAGTCAAAATGTAAATCCTGCAGTTGGAGATTGAAAAAAAAAAAAAAAACTGATGCAAATCCTTGTAAGTCTGATTTTCTCTCTTATAAAACCAGATGAGTTTACATGGAAGCTGAACAGAATGATGGTTACCAGAGTAAGTAGTAAGAGAGGGAGTAAGAGAGGTGGAGGAACAGCAAAGTTTCAGTTAGAAGGAATAAATTTTAGGGATCTGTTGCAGAATATGGTTACCATAGTTAATAACAATGTACATTCCAAAATTAATAAAAGTAGATTTTAAATGTTCTTACCATAAAAAAATATGCTGAAGTGACAATTGTTAGTTTGATTCAATTGTTCCTCAATGTATGCATGGATCTAAACATCCTATTATATCCCATAATTTTTGTGGAATTATCAATTTAAAAGTTTAAAAAAATATTTTTAAGCAGGTGAATATATATTATGAAAATACTAGCTGGGTGCAGTGGTGCATGTCTGTAATCCCAGCTGCTTGGGAAGCTGAGGCAGAAGGATTGCAAGTTCTGACTAGCCTCAGCAACGTAGTGAGACCCTAAGCAACTCAGCAAGACCCTGTCTCTAAATAAAATACAAAAAAGGGCTGGGGATATGGCTTAGGGGTTAAACACCCCTGGATTCAATCCCTGGTTAAGAAGAAGAAAAGAAAATCCTAAAGAAAGAATTAACCAAATTTTACCTGAGGCCAAAGATGAAAATAATTTCATTTAATGTCTAAGAATTAGTCCATAGATCATACTAAGAAATGGATTTAGCAACTTCCTCTATTTTGAACCTTATCAGGAAGTCAACAATAGTTCCAAAGCTGCCTTGAGCCTGGCTGGTTTGACCTTTTAAAAAGCACCGTAAATCTGGGCTTAGTACACACATACATTTCCTGCTACTCGGGAGGCTGAGGAGGCTGAGGCAGGAGGATCACTAGTTCAAGGCCAGCCTGGGCAATTTTGCAAGATCTTGTTTCAAAATAATGTGTTTTTGTTGTTGTTATTATTGTTTGTTTGTTTTGTTTTTTAATAGCTGGAGATGTAACTCAGTATTAGACTGCTTGCCTAGCATGCATAAGGCCCTGGGTTCAATCCCCAACATGACACACACAAAAATTATACATATACACATGTGTAAATGTGAGTGCAAATTAAAACAACTTGGAATAACTTTTAGAACAAGGTGGGGTTCCAAAATCATTCCAAGATGTTCTAGTTTGCACTTGAATTCCTTGCATGTCTCAAAGACACTAGAACAAGACAAACCGGTTTGCTTCCTCATTATCCATTTGTTCCATTTGTTGATAGCATACCATAGAAAGAAAATGCATGTTGAGTATTGGACTTAGTTCTTTCAGGAATCCAGCACAATGTTTTCCTTTTTTTTTTTTTTTGAGACAGGGTCTTACTAAATTGCCCAGGCTGTCCTTGAATTTGCAATCTTCCAGACTCAGCCTTCTAAACTGCTGGAATTCCAAGCATGGGCCACTAGACCCAGTTACTTTTACCTTTCCACAAACAATTTGTAATCTTGAATCTAAACAGAAAAGAAAATGCTGATAAGGTTTGCAAAACAGAAATCAAAAGTGTGTAAATTAGACAATTTTATTTAAAGGTAGATTAATTTCAAAATAATAGGTTCAATTACTATCACTTGTGTTGTTCCAATAGTAGAAATGCCAAATTACAAGTAAATATGGATAGACATATAGGCATATTATTAGTGCTCCTTTTCAGAAATTTTGGATGACACAAAATTAAGAAAAACTGATAGAAGATTCTATCACTGACCTCACAAGAAGCAAATATGAAGAAAATATTTAGCTACTGCATTACTAATACTACACTTCTATGCATAGCATATGTACTATACCTGTTAATAATCATCAAAGACAATAGTCACCAGGGTCACATATTCTCATTTGAGGGAGAATACCATGATTTTTTATGCCATAATGCTATAAAGGGCCTATGAATAAGTTTATTATATGTTTGGTACATATTTGTGTGACAATAGTGAAGTTAGCACATCTGCTCAATAAATTAACATGGCCAATATTTTTGTAGTACTGGTGATTGAAACCGCACCCTCACACATGCTGTGCTTTTCCACTGAGCTACACCCCTGGCCCAAGCACTGCCATTTTTTTTTAACACTACCATTTTTAATGACTCATTTGACAGAAACTACTGATGAAACTATACACCCACGTGCCAGTGTAAATACAGAGGACAAAGAGGGTACTGATACAAAGAACAAATAGAAAAATCATTTTGCAATTTAGTAAGATCTGATTCTTAGCCCCCCCTTTTTTTTTTTTTTCACAACAAACCTTGAATCTATCAAATGGAAACTCATTCAAATTCTCTAACCTATTCCTCAGCCAAATATGCATAATTATATTGCACAAGTAGTGTAAATAATCTCTGGTAAGCAAAATCTACATGTATTCATGAACTAAAAGTTATATGTTGATAGTTGTTTCATTAGGGCTTGGTTTTTTGAGCCAATGTCTTAAATTATTTTATCTATCATATTTAAGCTATTTTTAAATGATACAATGTTTGAAAACAATTTGTAACAGTATGACTAATGTGAAACTATGTTTTAATGTTCCCTTATATCTAATGTAGGACTATCTTAAGATAGGAGAACTTTCCAGTTTACATTTAGTATAGTGTAAGATGTTAAAACTAAATGTGGGTATAAGCACTACTGGGAATTCTAATAATATTTCAGTTGATGACAATGTACTCAATAATTCTCTTTTCAATATGCCATCTGCTTCTGTCTTCTACATGAGCTGCTTTGGAAGCAATTATTTAACTCAGTGAAATTTCTCTGTTATCTTTCTCTTTGACTCTGATACTCCAAATTTCTGTTTGATTATCATAATAATAGGAGCTACAATTTACTGAGTATTCACCGCACTTCACACATAGGGAAAATCAAGGTAGTGTGGTTGGTGTATGAGTTTTCTGTTGGTGCATACAAATTGCTACTAACTTAGCAATTTAAAACAACACATTTGTTATGTTACAGTTTCTGTGAGTCAGTAGTGTAAGCATAATTTAGCCTGTGTTGGGTTTAAAGTCTCACCAGGCTATAATCCAGGCCCAGGCAAGGGCTGGGGATGTGGCTCAGCAGTAGAATGCTTGCCTAGCATATATGGGGCCTTAGGTGTGAGGCCCTGGGTTCAATCCCCAGCACTGCAAAGAAAAACTAAGCAAAAGCAATAGTCAAACTGTGTTCCCATCTGAAAGTGTGACTGGGGAAGAATCTCCTTCCAAGTTCATCCAGGTTACTGGCATAATTTATTTTTTTTCTGTTGTAGGTCTGAGAGTCCTGGCTTCTTAGGAGCCAGAGATTGCCCTCAGCTCCTAGGGGCCACCTGCAGGCACTTGCCCTGTGAGTCTTCCCAACATAGCTGCTTATTTCAGCAACCCAATGAGGAGTGTCTCCAACATCACTAAATTAATCTTCTAGCCAAACAGTGATATCCTTTCATCTTTGCCATCTTTTTTAGTCTGTGTAGGTCATAAATTTCACTCAAATTCAGGGAGAGGGGATTATACAAAGGTGCGAACACCAGATGGTAAGAATTATGGGGAGCTATGCTCGACTTTGTCTATTACCTGCAACAAGTAATGCCACAGGTTTTAGAATTTGGCTAACCTTGGATTTCCAACTCAGCTATGATACTCTAGCTATGTGACTTTGGTCATCTTAGTGTTTCACTCTTTTTTTTTTTTTTGGTACCAGGGATTAACCCAGGGGCACTTAACCACTGAGCCACATTCCCAGTCTATTTTTGTATTTTATTAGAGAGAGGGTCTTGCTGAGTTGCTTAGGGCCTTGATAAATTGTTGAGATTGACTTTGAACTCGAAATTCACCTGCCTTCCCCTTGCCAGCTGCTGGGATTACAGGTGTGCGCTACCCCACCCAGCAGTCTTTCCCTTTTAGTTTCTTCATCTGTGAATAAAGGCAATAACCTCCCCCCACCCCTTTGGTACCAGGGTTGAACCACAGGCACTTTACCACTGAACCATGTCCCCAGCGCTTTTCATTTTTTATTCTAAGGCAGCATCTCAATAAATTTCTTAGGGTCTTCTTACTAAGTTGCTGAGACTGGCTTGGAACTTGCAATTCTCCTGCCTCAGCCTCCTGAGCCACTGTGCCCAGTGAGGCAATAACCTCTTTACACTTAATTTTTCTCCCATGTAAAATAAGGCTCATAATAGAGTAATAACTAATAACATGAAATGCTCACTAAGCACTTGTTAGTTTTCTTTCTCCTATGGCCCCCCAGGCCTTTCCAGTTTTCTTTCTATTTTGGTAGCTCAGTGGTAGAGCATTTGCCTTGCATGTGTGAGACACTGGGTTCGATCCTCATCACCACATACATAAAATGAAGGTACTGTGTCCATCTACAACTAAAAAACAAAACAAAACAAAAAACTCCTCTAGATTCAATACCTTTAAAAACAAGTGTAGCTCAGTGGTAGTGCTTTGCCTAACACACAAGGCCCTGGGTTAGATACCTAGCAACACAAAAAACTAAAATAAAAAACAAAACACAATAGCAACAACAACAACAAAGCAAGACTGATATTATTGCAAATGCTATGTCCAACTTGAGCTTGGCAAAATTAATAAAATGATAAATCCATAACATCAGAAAGATAATTCCTAGACATAGAGTCCTTGAGAATTTAGAAAACATTGGTGAGATTGATTTTAATTTCTCCCTCTTAATCATATTCAATATACATAAGCTACAAAAGAACATGTTATGGCATATTATTCCTGAGCTCTGGATTGCATCTCAGCTCTGCCACTTTCTAGCTAAGTAACCTTGGGCACGTTACTTCAGCTCTCTAAAGCTGAGTTCTTTATGGACACGAGAGTACCCACTTCATAGGAAAGCTGTGAGGATTATGTTTAAAATTTACTTAAATGCTGTAGCTTAGCACCTAACTCATTTTCAGTACTTATTATAATCTTTACTATCTCATTACTATAAGGAAGGCTATATTAGCAAACTCCATGAAATAGGAAATGGAGAGATACAGCTATGAATGAAGGGGGTGAAGTGAAGTATATGAAACCACAAGATCTTAAGTTCTCCTAAGGAGTGAGGATGTGGCTTAGTGGTAGAGTGTTTACCTAGCATGCTAAAAAATCCTGGGTTCAGTCCCAGGGAGGCTGAGGGAGGAGGATCCCAGGTTGGTAGGCCATCCTCAGCAACTTAATAAGACCTTCAGCAATTTAGTGAGAACCTGTCTCAAAAGTTAAAAACAAAAACAAAAAACAAAAACAAAGGCCTGGGGATATAGTTCAGAGTAAAGTGCCTCTGGGTTCAATCCCCAGTATTTAAAAATAAAATAAAATTGGACCATTTCCCTAGAGAATTATTTATATATCATTTTGTTAATTGTGTTATCATATTTTTGCTTTATGTTGTTTTTCACAATATTTAGTTCTTTTATCTATGAAGACTTTCTCTAACAAACTAAATTATAAATATTTCCAGGATAGGATTTTCTGTCATGGTTGCCATTGCACTTTTTAAAAGATTGTCTCTAGAATCTGGAAGGGTATAGTACATAGAAGACTTTGGATAATGCTTATTGAATTAGAAATAAATATGAATTATTCCTCCTTATTAAATGGTTTTTGGTTTAACAAATATTAATAATTTATAAAATTAATGGATGACCTTGAAATCCTTCTTGACTCTTTCATATACCACATGTAATGAATCAGAAAATCCTATTAGTTCTACCTGCTAAATATATATCTAGGCTAAATACTTCTCACCTCTCATGTAGTACCACCCTGATCCAAGCCATCTTGCCTGCAGGGTCTCCAACTGCAGCTGTTGGGTTATAATACCCTACTCATTACAGGAAGCACCATTCACAGAGTCTGCAGGGTGAATGATGCTTTCTGGAGTTGTGCCATGCAGTGATTCCACTTGCCTGGATTATTGCAAAAACCTCCCCCTTTCTGTTTCTGCCTTTGTCTCTTACCAGTCTATTCTTTTTTTTTTTTTTTTTTTTGTGGGGGTTTGGGGGGTATCAGGGATCAAACTCAGGGGCACTCAACCACTGAGCCACATCCCCAACCCTATTTTATTTAGAGATAGAGTCTCACTGAGTTACTTAGCACCTTGCTTTTGCTGAGGCTGGCTTTGAACTCTTGTTCCTCCTGCCTCAGCCTCCTGAGTTGCTGGTATCATAGGCATCCCCCACCACGCCTAGTTTACCAATCTAGTCTTAACACAATAGCTTGATTCTGTTAAAACTTAAGTCATATGATGTCATTTCTCTGCTTTCAGAAGCTCCCATCTCACTTAAAGATAAAGTCCTTGCAAAGCCCTCGACCCACTTTTACCTCATTGTCTTCATCTCTTTCTGTTTCTCCATTTTTCACTCTGCTACTAGGTTACATTGGGCTCCTCACTCTTCCTAGACATACCAGGCATACTCTTGCCTTAGAGTATTTGCATGTGCTCTTCTTTCTGTCCTATATCCCACCCCACCCCCGCACAGATATTCACATGGTTAATCCCTTCTGGTCTTCGTTCAAATTTTACCTTCTGCTGGATGTGGCAGAGGTGCACACCTTAGTCCCAGCTACTTAGGAGGTTGAGACAGAAGAATTGCAAGTTCAAGGACAGCCTGGGTAGTTTAGGGAGAGTCTGTCTTTAAAAAAAGCAGGGGTCAGTGTAATGGGTACTGGGATATAGCAGAGCTCTTGCTGAGCCTGCCCAAGGCCCTGGGTTCAATCCCCTACACCAAAACAAAACAAACAAAAAACCACCTCACCTTCTTTTTTTAAAATTTTATTTTTATTTAAAAAAATTTTTTTTTTTAGTTTAAATGGCTACTTTATTTATTTTTATGTGGTCCTGAGGATCAAACCCAGTGCCTCACATGTGCTAGTCAAGCATTCTACCACTGAACCACAACCCCAGCCTCCACCTCACCTTCTTGGTGAGGCATTTTTGACACCCATATTTCTCATTGCAACACCATGCTTTGTATGCTTTACACCTTAGTTTTTTATTATTATCTCACCCACTGTGTGTTACATACTTATTGTCTACCTTTCCCCATATGAATGCATACTGAGGTAGGGAGTTGTATTTTTATGTTCACCACTTTACCCCCAACACCTGGAATGTGCCTGGTACAAGTAAGAGCTCAATAAATACTGGCTGAAACAATGAATGAATGATAAAGACACACTGGCTCTTCTAAATATAAACTTCTTTCTTCCATACACTAAGCTGGAGAAATATATTAATGTCTTGCAAACAACTTGCTAATGATTTTATAGGGCTTAAGTTTTTGGCAAGCCCCTATTCATTCATTAGATTTGTGATAAAGATGATAGTCTTTTTTTCAGTACTGGGAACTGAACCCAGGGCCTCATGCATGCTAGGCAAGCACTCTATATACAATTGCAATATTTTATGTAATAACTATTTGAAATTATTTTAAAAATATGCAATTCTATAATTAAGTAGAACTGTCAAACATTTATAGAAACATTTATAGATTATATAGTCAAACATTTATATATATATATAAATGTTATATATATAACATGTTATATATATAACATATAGATTATATAGTCAAACATTTATAGAAACAAATTTTCTCATTTAAAACTTCTCTAGAAAAAGGAAAAAATTCATATAAAATTTCTCTAAGAAACTTATGAACAATGAATTTCTCTAAGAAACTTATGAACAATTTAAAAGTCATACCTTCCAGAAAAACAAAATATAAAGTGGAATGGGAACCAATCTGATCAGTGGCCTGAGAATTTTAATGCATTTAGGTATCCAAGGAAAGCTAAAGCCTCTCAAGGGTTTTCCATAAGAATCCCTTTATACCTGATCGCTATCATATAGGTGACTTAATAGCAGTCATTGCTCAGAAAGAACTTCCTAAGCAGTAGGAATACAAATTCTTACTCCACTATGTGATATTTTTAAATAGAGAAAAAATATTAATCAGTGTGGAAATATTTTACAAGCAAAATAAACAGACAAAACATTACTGAGCATCATGAAACCAGGAAAACTCCACAACATATTCAAGTAAAAGATTAGTATAACAATGAATTGCAATTACATGACTTTCCTGGGATACCTAAATGTGTTATAAAGATCATTTAATTCTCAAGCTACTGATCATTTGGGTTCCTGCTCCACCAAACAATAAAATATCTGTTTTCCTTATTTTTTTTACTTCTGTGAATTCCTGAGCTATAATAAATAAATTAACAACAACAAGCTCTCAATCTGAATCGCATTTCAATTTGGAAGTCTTACTTCCAAAAATCTAACTTTAGATTTAGAACCACATATTTCTCTTCCATGCTTTCATTTATCAGCTTTTAAGGCTCTATATAAAATAAAAATAATAAAAGAAGGAGAACATTGAAATTAGACTTTTGGAATAGATGGCTAAAAGAAGGTCCAAAAGGCTGAGAAAGATAACATTTTAATGGTAAAAGTCAATTTCCAGGGGGCTGGGGCTGTAGCTCAGTGGCAGAGTGCTTGTCTCACTGGGTTCGATCCTCAGTGCCACATAAAAATAAACAAATAAAATACAGGCATTCTGTCCATCTACAACTACAAAATATTTAAATTAAAAAAAGTCAATTTCCAATCAGAAACCAGGTTTAAGGACTTTGGACTGGTGTTCTTTGTCCCACTCTCCACTGAGAGAATGCTACATTAACAAATTACTGAAAACGTAGAAAACTGTATTTAAGTGGACATTCACATTATTTGACACCAAAAATTATCAGGTTCCTTTCCCAACTCCCAAGGAAAATTTAGGGCTTTCACTGAAATATGATATATGTAGCATCTCATCACTGTAAAAAAAAATAAAAAAAATCTTGTAGGGAAGATTATGCTTGGTAACAACGATTTAATAACTCAGGAAATAATGGTGCAGATTAATTCGCTATTTTAAGTCCTCTTTTCTAGTTCTCAAATCCAAGTGACAGTTCCCATATTTGGTTACAAGAATCCAGTTTTTCAGAAAATGTATAGCTTATTTTCATGTATTCCTCCTTTATAAATATGTAAAAGCCTATTTCTATTCTTCTAAGTTTATCCCAACTTACTTTGCAGATCAGTATGCATAGCAAAAAAAAAAAATTAAAAGAAAAAAAAAAGATAAAATGAGGGGCTGGGGTTGTAGTTCAGTGATGAAGCGCTTGCCTAGCAGGTGTGAGGCACTGGGTTTGATTCTCAGCACCGCATAAAAATAAATAAAGGTATTGTGTCCATCTACAACTAAAAATATTTTTTTAAAAGAGGTAAAATGAGCATAAGAGACACATTTACAAGGTATATGTATTCTGTGTCTATAACAAACAGAAAGTCAGATTACTGACAGGATGTTCCCCCCACAAATCTCTACAACAAGCATATATCAAATCAGTGAGCAAACAAAAAGCTTGTACAAATGGTTTTGTCTTTATGATTAAATTGGCTCACTGCTGCGTGCCAATGAGTGCTGCTTCCATTCCGGGTGGTCAGCACATATCTCTCTGGCTAATGGCATCTGAGAGGGAAATGCTCTCTGCTCTGACCGACTTATTCTTTACTTCCTTCCTAAAATATCTGATTTTTGCCCCAGTATGTTAGAGACTACTTCAATAGCTCACTACTTGCCCCCAGAATAAGGCTAATTTTTGTCAAAATCATGATTCCTCTTAATGATGGAACCAAGCACTCTGATTCTGACTCTAAATCTCTTGTCATAATGAAGAGTTAGAAAAAATGTTCCTACAGCAGTATTCCTTACCCCTCTGGCACACATCCTCATTCTCAAATAGACAACTAGAATATCCAATGAATATTTATCAAGGACTTTCTAAGTCCTACATACCAGCTGTAAGCAAGACTGAATCTGTTCATGCTGTTAGGGAACTCACAAACTGAGATAAGAGAGACATTAAAAAATTATGGGAATTGTGTGACAACAGTTAGGATACATGTCATGGAAAGGTAAAAGTGATGAAAACTTCTAAAGATGAGTGTAATTTCATGTAGGTGAATGGAGATCACATGCCAAAGAAGCAGCATTTAAATTGGAGAAAGAACAGTTGGCCAGGGAAAAGGGTAATGGTACAGAGTCCCAGGCAGAGGAAACCGCTCCCCAAAAGAAGTTCTGAGACAGGAGGGAGCTAGGTGAGCTCTGCTAGGTGAGCAGAGGGAACAGGGAAAGGACCAGTGTGACCAGCATGCAAGGGGTCAAATAGGCCCAAACCAGACCATATGGGAGCTTTAGATCATATTGAAGTTTTAACTTTGTTAGAAGATATAATAGGGTATTGGGCAAGATGTCACGAGCATGTTTTTAAAAAAATCGATGTGACCACTCTGTGGAGAATGAATTAATGAGGGTGACCATGAGAAATTGTGGCACCAGTAGTTAAGAGTACCCAAGTGGTCTAGATGTTAGGCCAAAGTGGTGGCAGCAAAAACTAAGATCTGTAGACAAATGTCTCAGCTTGAGCTGCCATAACAAACTACCCATAATACAAGTGGCTTAAACAATAGAAATTCATTTCTCACTATTCTGAAGGATGGAAGTCTGAGATCAATGTTCCAACATGGTCTGTTTTTGCAAAGGCTCTGGTCCTGGCTTACAGGTGCCAAAGTTAGCCAGTATGAAAGAGTAACCTCAGTTCTACAACTGTAAGGCCTCAAATTGTGCCAATAACCAGTGAGCTTTGTAAGAGGATCCTGAACCTGAGATTCGATCACATCACCCCTGACACCTTGATTTTAATCCAGCGAGATTCTGAGCAGATATCTTACAGATGTAATCTGTTCCCACACCACTGGCTCTTGGAAACTGAGATAATACATTTGTGTCCTTTAAGATGCTAAGTTTGTGGTAAGTTGCTATGCAGCAATAGAAAACTAATACATAAAGTCAACATGAAAAAATTTATTTTTTTAATTTACTAGCAACAAAATTTTTTAAAAACTTTAAGTTGCCAGTTACAATTACAAAAAAATCAAATACCTATGAAATAAATCCAATGAAAGAGTGCAAGACCCCTTTACCAGAAACCATAGGACAAGAAATTAAAGAAAATCTAGATAAATGGATATGTATGCTGTGTTCATGGATTGAAAGTATCAATGCTATAAATAGGTTACTCTCCCCAAATGAATCCATAGGCTTAATGCAATCCCATTGAAAATCCCATCTGGTTTGGTGTGTATGTGTGTGGACAACTGCAACCTGATTCTAAAATGTATATGAAAACACATGCAGTCAAAAATAGCCACAAAACTCTTCTTAAAAGGTGGGAAGGAAAAGGAAAAGGTGGGAAGACTACTTGTCATCAAGTTTTCTTATCAAACTATAATATAATATGGCATGGTATTAATATAGGAAAGTGTTAATATGAGGATAGACAAATAGATTCATCAAATACAATAGTCTTGAAGCATACCCATGAATGCATAAATACTTGATTTATGAAAAACATGACTCTGCAGAGCAGTAAAAAAGTATTGATCTTTTCAAATAGTGCTGACTCAGCAATATAGGGGAAAAAAAAAAAAAAAAAAAAAAGAAAAGAAAAGAAACTTGATCTCTACTTTATATCCTGCACAAAAAATTAAGTCCATATGAATTGTAGATCTAAATGTTAAAGGGAAAACAATGAAACTTATAATGATAATGTAGAAGAGTATTTTACTCTAGGACACAAAATAATAACCACTATAAGGGAAAAGTTGGGTACTTTTCTTTTTTTTTGGAACTGGGGATTGAACTCAGGGACACTCAGCCACTGAGCCACATCCCCAGCCCTTTTTTGTTTTTATTTAGAGACAGGGTCTCACTGAGTTGCTTAGGGCCTCGCTAAGTTGCTGAGACTGACTTTGAACTCGAGATCCTCCTGCCTCAGCTTCCTGAGTCACTGGGATTACAGGTGTGCGCCACTGCGCCCGGCAGTTGGGTACATTTGAGTGCATTAAAATTAGGAACATTTGTTCATCAAATGACAGCATTAAGAGAATGGAAAGGCAAGCCACAGAGTGGGAGAAGTTATTTGCATCATATGCCACTAAAAAGGATTTATACATGAAATATTTTAGAAGATAAAAATTTTAAAACCTCCTACAAATCAAAAAAGAAAAAAAATAGAAAAATAGAAAAATTCAATAGAAAAGTTCTCCAGACACTCAAATTGGCACTTCATGAAAAAGGATATACAAATTGCCAATAAACATGAAAAGGTATTCAGCCTCATTCATAATTAGGCAAATGCAACATGATATACTGCACATCCACGTTTAAAAAACTGAAAATATCAAATGTTGCCTAGAATGAGGAGTAACAGATATAGATTAGGGTAGAAGACTTAAAGTAGTACAATCACTTTGGAAAATAACTTGACAATGTCACCTAAAGCTAAACCTACAGATACCCTGTGATCTATCAATTCTCCTCTTAGGAATATAGCCAACAAAAATACAAGCATAAGTTTACCAAAGACATTTACAGTAATGTTGAATGACAGAAGTTAGATACACATTTACATAAATTCAAAAACTGTCAAAACTATGTTGTTAATAGTTCAGAGGACAGAGTATAGTGATTGGGAGGAAGTTGAGTGGGTAGTATTTCTTCATCTGGATGATAATAAATGGATTATCACTTAATGATGACTATTGACCCAAACATCGGTATTTCTCTATGTGAGTGCTGTGTCAATAAAAAACGATTTAAAAATAAAACCAAGCTTCCTGTCTTCCTGGGCTTTATATTCTCCTGTAGGGATCCCTGCTTTCTTCCACTTGGGTGGCTGCAGTCTCAGGTTTCAAGAGAGCTCCTCATCAATAACTTCCCATATTCAAACCAGTAGAAACCAAGGCATACTTATCTTACAAGCTCAGCAAAGTCCCAGATTGCTTCTCACTGGTTCTGATTGGGTCATATATCCATTCCTGATTCAGTCACCTGGATCAATGTGAGGCCCTAATTGACCAGGTCTGAATCACAGCCAGGCCCTGAAGTCAAAATCAAATGGGGTCAATTTCATCAGAACACAAAAAATGAGAACAGAGAAAGATGAGTTCTCCGGAAGCAAAACAAAACTGTGGCCCCATTTCAGAAGAAGAAATAAATGTGAGCTGAAAATGCAAGAAATGTCCCTAACCGGTCTCCTGCAAGTGAGAACCCAGATTTGCCATTTCCTTTTAATTCCTTACATACCATGTCAGGGACTTGGTTTGCTCACCTCTTGCACTGATATTGTAAGTGCAAAGGGAATCCTCTCTTTTTCTCCCTTACTTCACCCCTATTTTTCTGATCTTGAACTAACCCCCAAATAATCAACCAACGAATGAAAAATAACAATAACAACAAAAATCCATAGAGTTTTAAATGTTTGTTTCTGTTGGAAACTACAAGGTTTCATAAGGATTAAGTTGTTTTAAAAATCAGAACTTGGCCTGGGGTTGTGGCTCAGTGTGAGACCTGATTATTTATCGCATATAAATAAATGAATAAAATAAAGGTCCATCAACAACTAAGAAATATATATATACATAAATAATTTTAAAAAATCAGACCTTGGAAAATAGGTTTTGTTTCTACCTACCTTTTCAGCTCCTTTCAGATGTGTCTGGGTCTGCCTCGTCTGGTAGGATTCTTTACTATCCCCTTCCCTGATTGGAGTTATTAAGCTCCTCTGACCCTTAGCTCACTTATACTATATTGTGATTTTCTGTGTACTTGCCTGTTATAATCATGGGTTCCTTGAGGGCAGGGCTTCTGCCTTTATCTCTGTATCGCCAGTACAAAGCTCAGCGTCTGGGGCATACACGGTGGAAGGTCAATAAATGTTTTCTGAATGAGTGAGTACTTTATGTCCCAGTCACTTTTAATTGTGATAAAAGACCTCTAAGGTAGAGATGATCAACCTGAAGCTTGGAGAGGTAAGGCAAAGGCAAAGTGACTTGCTTAGGTCACACTTGGTAAATGGAATCAGGAGTCAGGTTCAAATCTATTGATGCTAAACCTGGGCTCCTAACCACTACCTTGGTCAAAAGTGTTCATTTATTTTGAATACACTTCAAACCCTAGGTTGGACACCCTAACTGGATATCTTATCTGCCTTTCTGTAGATGTTCACCTTCATGCATCTTTCTTCACAGTCCTGAGCAGACCTGGGCTTTCCTATCTCTTTATTTTTGTTGCACTCTAACAACTCTGCCTGCTAAAATCTTATCCCTTCTTCAATCTCAGATGTCATCTCTCTTCGTAAATGTTCTCTTATCATGTACGCAGAAGTGACATCTTCCTCCTCTGAAGTGTCATGTAATTTATTTCCTGAACCATGAACATGATGGCATTTATGACATAATGGTTCTATTCAAGCTGCTAGTGGACTTCTTAGTTTCCATGTTGGACTATTAGACTATAGTATGGTTATTTGCATATGGTTGACTTTAAAAAAATTGCTAAAGAACTAGAATGAACTAATGGTGTCAATGGTGCCTTTTTGGCACACCATCCATTTTTCCCACTGGCTAGGGCCTAATACTGTGAAATCCTTATTAGATCTGCCTTTCTCCTTCATATCCTGTAGTCTGTGTTCTCTCTCTTTAAATTTTTTTTTTAGTTGTAGGTGAATGCCTTTTTTTAAATTTATTTATTTTTATGTGGTGTTGAGGATCAAACCCAGTGCCTTACACATGCTAGGCAAGTGCTATACCACTGAGTCATAACCACAACCCCTGTGTTCTCTTTTGATAACCAAAGGGATCTGGTACATTCAAAACTACTAAATATCAAGTTGTCAAATTTAAGAAGAGAGGCACCTGTGACAGCTGTTAACAGTGTTTTCACAAATAGTTGGGAGATATGGCTTTGTGCTCTTTCTTTTTCTTTCTTTCTTTCTTCTTTCTTTCTTTCTTTCTTTCTTTCTTTCTTTCTTTCTTTCTTTCTTTCTTTCTTTCTTTCTTTCTTTCTTAGATTAGAACGACTAGTGACTGCGAGAATAATAATAAGGGAATTTATTCCAGGTGTTTTTAGAGCAGAGTTTATCTGATATGACAGTAAAGCCCCAAATTAACTAGAACCTGATTAGTGGTCATTAATGAGCATCTTCAGTTACACACATTTTTAAGGTGGGGATGGGAGAAGAAGAGAGAGGAAGGATTTGACCTTGGCATAAAGACAAATGACAACAGCATCAAAATAGCATCGAAACAGCAACTAGCCACCCATGTCCTGTCCTCAATAGCAGCATGATTTTCAGAAGTGAAACAACTCAGAATTCTGAATCATGCAATGAGATCAAAAGATAAAGTTATTACTAGAAAATTCATCTAACCCACACATGTCATTTCCCACAAATTATGGTGAAGCAGCATTATCTTATAAGACCATAGTGAACCATGAAGCAGTTGTGGGTAGGTGGGAATGTATAATATTCTTAAAACAAAACAAAACAAAACAAAAACCTTGGCAAAGTTGTTTAAGGAATGAATTATATTGTAGAACTAAATTAACTACAAGTGTAAGAGTATTTTGAAAAAAACTGAACTCCTCAGCATGCAGCTGGAGCAGAAGATTCTGGTGTGCCTTGTTTTCTGCTAAATTGCAGGCTTCTTCAACGATCAGGTTTCAAGTTTCACTGCAGCAACTGACTCTACGTGATTATTTAGCCTGCAAAAAGAGAAAGAGTATTAAGGGGCATGATTGAGACATTGAAGATTGCAATTACAGAGGGCTCATGAAAATTGATCTGTTCTTCCATTTTGTCTGGTTGAACAATACAGGAATAAAAGAATTTAAAATAAATTTTAATATTAATGAGAATAACAGAAATATGATTTAATGTGGGATTTTATTATTCACAATGACAAAGAGGTCACGGAGAAAAAGGCTGACGTAAGATATGCGGTTTTTTATTTTTTTGTGTTGTTTTTTGGTACTGGGACTGAACCCAGCGGTGCTTAACCACTGAGCCACATTCCCAGACCTTTTTAAAATATTTTTTAGAGACAGGGTCTCATTAAGTTGCTTAGAGCCTCACTAAGTTGCTGAGGTCAGCTTTGAACTTGTGATCCTCCTGCCTCATCCTCCTGAGTTGCTGGGATTACAGGCGAGCACCACCATGCCCAGCTAAGATACACGTTTTTAGCTGAGTAATCACACATTTTAGCATTTAAGCATTTAATGACAAATTCGCATCATTAAGTTTCAGGTGATTAGAACCCAAGACCTTTTTTGGGCTAACACTCAAGATTCTGCTGGAAGAAAGTAATGGCTTTAGAATAAATAAGGCTGTAAGCAAATTAGCATGTTGAACCAAGTGTCTGATCTGTCAATTAATGTACAAATAATAATGATGATGCTGATGGATAATAGCTGATATGTTTATAGTGATTTCCCCTATTTCCGTATTGTTTATAAGAAAAATTCTCTACGTTTCATTTTGTTTTGTTGTGTTTTTCTCCTTTGATTAGATTGCTTTCCCTGGGTCCTTCCCACCTTTCCCATGATCAATCAAAGTCAACCCTTTTTAAAATGCAGTTTAATCCTGGCAGCAATGTCTGACCTCACACTAAGAAAAAGCAGTCTAGGCTGGGATTGTGCTCAGTGGTAGAGTCTAGCATGAGTGAGGCACTGGGTCCAATCCTCAGCACCACATAAAAATGAATAAAATAAAGATAATTGTGGCTATCTACAACTAAAAAAACTTAAAAGAAGAAGCAGATTTCTATACTTTTCATGCAGGACTATTTTATGCTTTGTCTTATGGATGTATACTATTGTGGTTAGTTTCCCCTATAGATCTTGTGCAAAAGATTCATGATTTATCTCTGCATTCTAAACATGAGGGTCTTCAGGGTTTTATTTAAATATATGTTTGTGCTTCAAAAATATTTATTTATATACAAGTTACATTTTTTAGTACATAGCACTATACGTTTTGACAAGTGCACAGAATCACATGACCAAGGAACAGAAAGTGCCATCACCCAAGAAATTCCCTCATTCCATCTGTTCATTAGCCTATCCCCTCACCTCTAACCCTGTAGCAAACACCAATCTTTTCCCTGTCTTTCTAGAATGTCATATAAATGAAATTAGATAGTCTATAGCTCTAGTCTGGTTTCTTTCACTTAGCATAATTAATCTGAGACTTATCCATATGGTTATATGTATCAGTAGTTCATTCCTTTTCATTGCTGGATAGAGTTCATGGCATGGAGGTACAGGGAGATTTAGATTGTTCCCTGGCTTGGGATATTATTTAATTTTTTTGGGGGGGGGGTATGGGGAATTGAACCCAGGGGCACTTAACCACTGAGCCACATCCCCAGTCCTTTTATTCCTTTTATTTTTTAAATTTTGAGACAGGGTCTCACTAATTTGCTGAGACTTTTGAACTTGCAATCCTCCTTCCTGGGCCTCCCAAATCACTAGGATTACAGGTATGCCCCACAGGGCCTGGCTGGTTCAGGATATTATGAACACATGCATATTCAGGTTTTTGTATGAACATATACTTTCATTTTTCTTAGGTAAATTCCTAGGAGTACAATTATTTGGTCATATGGTAAACATGCATTTAACTCCATACAAACTGCCAACTGTTTTGCAATGTGGCTGCACAATTTTGCATCCCATAAATAATGTATGAGAACTTCTCTGCACCTTTACAATCACCTGTTAGTACAATCTTTGTTTGAAAAGCCACTCCAGGTCTCTAGGTCAGAATATCCAACCCAATAAACAAAGCACATGATTATGAAGCAAACCACTAGGAATAAAGACCAGAAGCTCCCAAACAAATGAAAATGATTATATTGAAAGAGAGGAAAAACAGTAACTTCAGGTTTCTCAACGGTGTCAATGAATTTTAGGGGACAATGGGGTATAATCTTCAACATTCTGAAGTGAAATGGTGGTTAGCTAAGAATTTTATATCCAGCCAAATCACCAATAAAATATGAGGGTAGAATAAAAACATTTTCAGAGATTCAAGGACTCAAAACATTACCTTTACATACCCTTTCTTAGGAAATTACTACTTCAAGAATACATGAGAATAAACCAAGAAAGAAGAAGGGGTTCAAGAAATGGGGGAGTCACATAGAAGGTGGTGAAGGAAATTCTATAATGACAACCATGCCCCAAGCCAAGGGAGTCACCTGTCCTGATTAGATCAAGGGTGCAGAAGGAGTCTAGAGGTCTAGCCCTTGCCCAGGTAAGCCCTGGGTTGGATCTTCAACACAGTAAAAATGGGGCAAGGGCCGGGTGGTGGCACATGCCTGTAATTCCAGTGACTTTGGGAGGCTGAAGCAGGAGGATCCCAAGTTCAAAGCCAACCTCAGCAATTTAGAGAGACCCTTTCTCAAAATAAAAAAATAAGAAGTGCTGGGGATGTGGCTCAGTAGTTGAGTACCTCTGAGTTCAATCCCTGGTACCTAAATACATAAATAAATAAAAAAAACAAATAAATAGGAAAAAAAAAAAAAAGAAAGAGGCAGGGGAAGACAGAAGGGTATGAGAGTCCCGAGTGGGGGGAATAGAACTGCCTGGTTGTTAGTGTTTCAAGGTTTGGATAAATATTGTTAGCCCTTTGATGTTTAGAAAACTTGACATAGTCATAATTATATAAATATTAACTACCAAATTAATCAAAACATTTTTGCCCCAAGATGTTTTTGCCAAAAAGTTCTGCCATGTGACACTAAAAGATTATGATAAAACTATAGTGAGAGGATGTGGGGAAGTAAAGTGGAGGTGGAGGTGAAGACTGAGTAAAAGAGCTACCATAACAGGATGTCAATAGACAATATCTTTTTTTTTTGGTGTCGGGGGGTACTGGAGGCTGAACTCAGGGACACTTAACCTCTTAACCACATCCTCAGTCCTTTTTTTGTATTTTATTTAGAGACAGGGTCTCACTGAGTTATTCAGGGCCTCACTAAATTGCTGGGTCTGGCTTTGAACTCGTGATCCTCCTGCCTGAGCCTCCCAAGCTGCTGGGATTACAGGCATGGGATTATGTTGCTACTGTGTCCAGCAGCAACATCTTAAATTGATAAATCAAGAAAAGATTGAATGAGCAAATTATTTAAGCACAAAGAGATAAAATAGTAGATAAAACAGCTAAAACTTTTGTGGAAGTGGCAGAGTAGAAAGCAGTATGGGTAAGAGGTGGAGCAGAGGCTAGATAGTTTTTAGAATAATTAATTTTGAAAATACTATGTGTATATATTGTTTTAATAAAAAATTCCAAATATTTGCTTATACTTTTCAGATAGAATTGGGATTGCTGGATCTAAAGGTCTAACTTACTTTTAAAGGTTTTTGTTAAATAATGTAAAATCATCTTCCCAAAGTTGTAACTATAGTCCCACTAGCAGTATGACAGCACCCATTTCTTTACATCCTTGCTAATGTAGGTTATTTTTAAAACCTTTGTCAGTTGGCTAGGCAAGAAGAAAAAGTTTCTCATGATTATTTCAAGTGAGTTTTCTTTGAGTAGGTCCTACTTGTACTTGAGGATAAGTGGCATTCTCTGTTTCTTCCCTACTGGAATTACAAATCTTCTATATAAACACACTTACTAAGATCTAGATTCTGGATCTACAGGGAATGAAAAATTGTCTTCAGCATGGATTAAGAGAAAACATAACATATCCTAAGCTGAATTATTTATCTGCTTGCCCAAATGAGTGCCTCATGACTTCCGATTTCTATTAATGCCCCTAGTAATTTTTGACACTTTCCTCCATATTTAGTCAAACTAGTTAAATTTGACCCTCTTTTGATCTCCAGGCCCATCTCTTCTTACTCCCTCCTTTCAAGTGTTGATTTTGTTTTCAGGAAAATTTTGAGAGATATTTCCAAAGTATCCTTCTAAATGATTTTATATAAACTTATATTTCTACCAATAGTATAGGAGAATGACTGCGTCCTTGAACTGCCAACGAAGCTTGGTATTAATTAGGTGTTGAGAAACTTCTGATCTTTAGCAATATAACAGGTGAAAAATGAATGGCACTTCATTGTTATTTTTATTTATTTATTTTTACATATGCACGCCAGCAGAATATATGTTTGGTTCTAAGTGCCAGGCTTAGTGCCAATTAAATAAAAGTCTTTTGGGTAGAGGAGTGGAACCCACTGTATTAGCATTTTTAAAAAGGTTTTCCATGATTCCATTGTTCATCTATCAGTGTTAGGTCATGTGGATGGGCTCAGAGCCCGGGGACGAGCAATGTCAGCTTTTCACTCCTCAGCCTTTACAGTGAAGGCAGGGAGCAAGGGGGCTGGAAGAGACGCTGAAGCCAACATCATAGTTTTCATTTATGACTCCTGGTATGTATGTCCTTCTCCACCCTAAGATAAAAATTCACTAATAGTTTGGTTTTATTTCGCTTAAATTTTTACTATAAAAAGATTCATATACAAAAAAGTAGAGAGAATAATAAACTTTCATGTACTTATTATACACTTCATTATTTTTTCTAGAATTTTAAAAGAAAATCCAGAATATGATATCATTTCACTCTTTAATACTTTAGTGTGTTTCTCAGAAAGATAAAGACTTTTTATTAGCATATAATTAATACATTAAAACAGACGGCCCGATGCTGGGCATAGTAGCACATGCCTGTAATGCCTGCGGCTCAGAAGGTTGAGGCAGGAAGATTGTGAGTTCAAAGCCATCCTCAGCAAATTGGCAAGGCCTAAGCCACTCAGCAAGGCTCTGTCTCCAAATAAAATGTAAAAAGGGTGGGGATGTGTCTCAGTGGTTAAGTGCCCCAGGGTTCTATCTCCTGTATCAAAAATAAACAAACATGGGCCTAAAAATAAACATGGGCCTAATTCATGTAACCACACTCATCAAGAACTACAACATTAACTAAAAAGCTTCTTTACAGCAAAAGAAACAATCAAGAATATGAAGAGAGAGCCTACAGAATAGGAGAAAATCTTTGCCACCTGCACCTCAGAACATTAATTTCCAGGATACATAAAGAACTGAAAAAAATTAACACCAAAAAAAAAAACCCAATTAATAAATGGGCAAAGGAACTGAACAGGCACTTCACAGAAGAAATACCAACGGTCAAAAAATATATGAAAGGGTTGGGGATATAGCTCAGTTGATAGAGTGCTTGTCTGGCAAGCACAAGGCCCTGAGTTCAATCCCCAGCACCAAAAAAAAAAATTATATATATATATAATTTATATGTATATGTTCATATATATATGAATTCATATATATATATGAAAAAATGTTCAACATCTCTAGCAGTCAGAGAAATGCAATTAAAACTATACTCTCACTCCAGTCAGAGTGGCAACTATCAAAAATACAAGCAAAAATAAATAAATGTTGGTGAGGAGGTGGGAAAAAGGTACACTCATACATTGCTGGTAGGACTGAAAATTGGTGTAACACTCTGTAGTATGGAGATTCCTCAGAAAACTTGGAATGGAACCACCATTTGACCCAGTTATCCCACTCCTCAGCATATACCCAAAGGACTTAAAATCAGCATGCTACAGTGATGTGGCCACATCAATGTTTACAGCAGCTCAATTCACAATAGCTAAGCTATGGAACCAACCTAGGTGCCCTTCAACAGATGAATGGACAAAGAAAATGTGTTACATATACACAATGGAATATTACTCAGTCATAAAGAAGAATGAAATTATGGCATTTGCCAGTAAATGGATGGGACTGGAGACTGTCATGCTAAGTGAAATAAGCCAATCCCAAAAAACCAAAGGCCAAATGTTGTCTTCGATATGAAGATCTTATACACAATAAGTGCACGTGTGTGTGTGGGGGGGATAGAAGTTCACGGATGAGACTAAGGAGAATGAAGGGAAGAGGGGGTGGGAATAGAAAAGACAGTAGAATGAATCAGACATAACTTTCCTGTGTTCATATATGAATACACAATCAGTATAATTCCACATCATATAAAACCACAAGAATGGGATCCTAATTAGAATAAAGTTGTACCCATGTATGTATAATATGTCAAAATACACTCTATTGTCATGTATATCTAAAAAAAAAAGTAAAAAAAAGATGTGAAAAAAATCACAACATTACCAATACTCCAGAATCCCCACTTTTGTCCTTTCCAACTCACTACCAAAGTTAAGTACTCTTGCTACTTCTATCAGTTTCAATTAGTTTTGCCCGGGTTTGAACTTTATATATATAGAATTACTTCATAATTTACATATACGTATAGTATATAGTTTGGTGTCTGATTCACTTTACTCAACATTAGTAAGATTTATCTATATTGCCATGTGTAGCAGTAGTTTGTTCATACACACTACATTTACTCTGGTATATGGGTTATTTACATACTACAGAGAATCTATACATTATTTCTCATTGTATGAATATTCCAAAAGTTTTCAGTTATAACATCGATAATTGGGATTATTTTCAATTTTTGCCTATTGCAAATAGTACTACTATGATCATTCTTTTGCAGCACATATATCTGCAAAACTGGTCTGTATATACCTAGAAATTGCGGCTGGATTATGGGGTATGCCTATGTTTAGATTAGTAGGTTTCTGTTAGTTCTCTAAAGTGCTTGTACCAAGTACAACCCCACAGGCAGTGGGGAGATAAACTAGAGCTCACCATCATCATCATCAACACTTGACATGATCAGTTGTTTCGAATTGGGTTTCTGGCAAATAGTCTGTAGGGCTGGCCCAAAGTGGGTGTAGTTAAGCTCCTCACCGAGGCTTCCAGTGGGCTATGTTTTTAGTACTATCCAAGGTCATGAACACCCTTATTCTGTGTATGTAACTCAAGGTCATAAACATTTGTTAGTGAGCACACGCCCACTTATGTAACCTGTTGGTAATATGCCTTCTTTGGCCTGCACATAAAAAAAGTCTATGGAGGCTGGGAATATAGCTCAGTTGGTAGAGTACCTGCCTGTCAAGCACAAGGCCCTGGGTTCAATCCTCAGCACCACAAAAAAAAAAAAAAAAAAAAAAAAAAAAAAAAAAAG